>JAHZMZ010002534.1:0-15887 GCA_027743805.1 Lepidocyrtoides sp. E14 | reverse complement strand
GCATGATTGATTGATTGATACTGACAAGAAGTGTGCAAGGGATTTGCACTTTATTTAGGAGGCTGCTGAAAAACAATCCAATATCCATTCAAATGAATGCAGATAAATAAGTTAGATGATTGATACATTATTGTTATTAACTTGTAATAATTAATCAAGTTGCACACTATGGATGCTTGTAAAAACCATATAGGTAAATAGGTTAAAAAATTATTAGTAAAAATGATAAATTAGGTTTTTAAAAATTCAAAGTAAGAAAACGATAAAAAAAATATTTTTGTAAAAATGATAAAACGTACATTTGCATTAAGCCATGCTTCCATCTCGTCGAAATCTGACTCGCGATGTGTCTGGAAAATAGTTAAAAGTAACAATGATAAACGGTTTTATTAAGTTTGCACGGCATGTTTCCAGAAAACAATATACATCTAAAACATGCAACCAAAAACTAGTACAAAAACTGTTTGTTTTTAAAAACTACAGTCGTATGAAATACAAACATACCTTGATAATTTCCTCATCCTTCACAGGCCAAAATGTTTAACCATTACGAAAACAACAATTTCAAAAAAGGACAGCAACGAGGAAGGAAGTCATAGGCAAACAAACATTTTAACACAAGTAGTAGAAGAAGAACACACAGAAATGCAAAACCAAAGAAAACATTACAACATGACGAGAATTATAAAAAAAGTAATTATAAAAAACGCACAAAATACATCCATATCCCCATTGTACAAGCCACAAAAATGAACTTGTTGCAGAAAGACTTAAGTTACAGATTGATATCTAAAGTTTATCTTGAATGAAATCTTACCGCTAAGGGTTCCCTATTCATTGCAGCTTCACCCAAGTTGCCTACCTTTTGGTCAACGTTCGTGTTGTCGGCGTATGTACTTCCACTGCATTTTACAAATTGTAACAATATGTTAACAAGCATTTAATACACATTATAGTATTGTTTAGGGTTTTGTTGTACCTCGTTTTACTCTTTTCATAACTGGCACCTCTTGACTGAGCAAACATATCAAAATCGTCAGGTGCAGGCTCTTTTCTCGAACTGGTTTTTGGAATAGCGCCTCCTGCCGCAGGATTCCCTGCTGCACCAACATTAAGAGCACCCATTCTTGATGCAAGATTTCCACTGGAAGCATCAGCACCTCCACCACCGCCGCCGCCACCACCACCAAAGTCAATTAGTGAAGGCTCATCTTTGTTTCCAGTGGGCTGCGCACCTCCTGCACCGGACGTCTTTTCAATGTTTTTCTTATGGCGGCCGTACCTACAATGAAAATACCGTTAATATTTTATCTTTACGTCACTCCAATGGGAGGAAGCTAATATCAGATAAGATTCAGCTTCTTACCGAAGAAACAAATTGTTTAGTTCATCGTTTATATGAAGCATTTCCGCAGTCAGTTCGTCAGAAGAAACAGTACATAGAAGCTCTGCTATCCTCCTTTGCATTTCTTTACAAGCGGTATTTAATTCCTAATTTAGTAAAAAATTATTAGATTAACAAAAACTCCTCTTCCATAAAGTAGATCAGATAAGAATACTAATTTAGTGTACATACTTCCAGCAATTCCATATCTGCAGGAGGTATTTCTTGACCAGGTTTCACCTCACTTAGCATCTCTGCAAACACGGCCATGTTCCCTTGAACAATGTCCAAGTCCCTTCTCAGCTTCACCATTTGTTCCGGAGTGACTTTAACCTGTTTATTAACAATTGAAGATGTAGCAGAAGTTATATCATTCCCACCACTAGCCGTAGCATTTTGCCCTTGATTTTCGGACGTTGATGATGATGATGATGATGATGATGTGGGGGCAGGTGAAGACAACATTTTAATTGAGTTTCTTTTCAATATTTAATTTCTTATTCATGAATTTATTAAATCAACACAAAATGACGCTCTCCACGTCAAAAAACTGTATGCAATAATGGTTTGCCAAAAAAATACAACCACTTGCAGTTGCTGCCAAATCACAAGTCCTCACACCAAAAACGATGTTACCACTCTTCCTAGACTTTGTTTACTGTTAGTCCCTCTTCGCTTTTCAAAACAATGGACTTGTTAAAAACCATCAAAGGTGTATTGTTGTAAGAATATAAAGGCATTTGAATGCAGTGTAATGATATTTTTGGACTATGGTATATGTATATGGGATGATCTGCATGAACTCTCTTTGTCCTCTTATTGTGAACAATGAAAACGCACCAGCACCACCCACTCTTTCTTTCCTTCCTGCAAAATTTTTAACCACTTTATCTTCACCTCCTCAGCTCTACAGCCCAAGTAACCACACAAACGTCTGTGGTTGGTAAAAAAAATCAGTTCGTGCATAAGAAAAGATACTTCACATGCATACCATACTAAACCTACGCTTTAATTAAAGACAAGAGTGATGTAAAAAAAATAATGATCTTCATGCTAAAAAAAGTCTTATTACAATTTAACTCCTTCCCTTTGAACAACCAAAGCCTGAACCCTAACTAGAAAAAAACGCTATTGTTACATGGGCATATATATACAAATTTGAAATTCCCTTATAGCCAGTTAACTAACAGTTTCAGCATTACATGATGATACGATACGTAGGCATTTTCATGTCTTTTTTTGTATTGTATCGTGCCGTGATCACTCATGTTTGACAAAGCTAAAAGGCAGCTGCCTGTGTCCAATTTGCAGCCAAGTGAAACCAAAGGGTTTTAAGTGCGCTCTTCAGTAAAATTTGCAATAATATACAGCAGCACACACAACAATGTGCTATTCTTTTGAGTCAGAGTGCCTAGTTATTTTCACTCTTTTTTGGTTTCTGCCAAGAAAAAAAAGATGCAAAAAAGATTATTTCACTGCTCACTCACAAGTTGAGTTTTAATCTTTTTTTCTGCTTCTCTGCAGAATGCACTGCAAGACAAGCCACGTTTTAGCATTTTATATGAATCATCATCATCAAACGTGTACGTGATGTGATTTATAGCAAAGTAAGTACAAAATTTGTGAAACATTTTAAAACTTTTTGCAGCAAGCAAGCCGCCACGAATATGTGCAAATGTACATACTTTATGTACATAATTATATTACAACAAACCTAGATGTATAGGTGCATAAAGCATGAACAATGTAATAAAATATTATGATGAATAGGTAATACTCTTTTTGGGAGTATAATAATAATATTATTACCATAATCATAAAATCTACAAGAAATAAATCTGGTAATTAATTTGATGTCAATGGACTGGTGACCAACTGCGATTGCGTAACGAGTGTACTAATGAATGAAAAGAATATTATAGGCAACTTTGTCCACACAAAACAACAAAAGACACTGCTGCACTGATAGCCCTGGTGTGAGCAAATTAACTGCTGTTACTGTTACTAACTAAAAGTGTCACATTGTTCTCTGTGGTTTTTTCAGAGATGATAAAGTGATTATTCTACTTTTATTGTTGACAGTTGTTAATAACATGGTGCAAGTATCTGCGACGTATTTACACATGTGTTAACGTTAACTTATGTAGTACACTTTAATAGCAAGGAGATGTGGGGATTTTTATGTTCGACCATACGGTAATATAAGATGCAAAAAAAGATTAAAAACATGGTGCATATATGCGCTATATAAATTATTGCATGTGGTTTGTATCAATGAATGTGAAAGTGTACTACGCTTGAGAAAGGTACCAAACCAATCTGCTCACACTTATTAAAGCTCGGCTAGTAGAATTGGACATGGAGAGATAAACAGTACTCACACAAGCAAGTTTAAGTATGCATGGTAAGTATACCGATATTCGCAAAGCAAAACAGAAAAGTACACACACAATTTTTTATGCTAATCTAAATTTTATGCAGGTAATCAGGATCATTTTTGGCCACATACGTATGTGTGTCGCCGTCGTCGTGTTGTAGTGAGTAATATTTTCAAATGTGAGATGATTAATGAACATAACTAATAATATGTCTTTTATATTACCATTTGTACCTGTGGTGGTGGTGCTGCTAGTATTGTTGGTGGTGGTTGTTGTTGTTGTTGTCGTTCGCCCAGGTTGACTGGATGTAAAATGGGCTCTGTCTCTACGCTCTGCATGATCAAGCATAAAAACAAGCAGCATGCTCTTAACAACTCATTAAGATCTTTCATAGTGAGGACAATAAAAGTATTAAAATTTAAGATATAATATGAAAATTAAAACAGAGCTGGTCTTATTGTTGTACATTACCCTCTTAGGAGTAAGGATAGGTACCATTGCGTCCAAATCTGTCATTGGGAACTCTATTCCTTTTGACTTTAAATCCTCGTATAATTGAACAATACCAACTAGCTCAGGATGGCCTCTAAACGTGTCCGCCCATGACTGTATTAAACCCAAAACTTTTTCTTGTACTATGGTAGGTGGGTCATTTTTTGGTCCTGTGAATGAAAAAACATGGCAATTTTTACGCTCTGACTACGTAATGAAAACGAAACACAACCAACTAAACGCAAGCCATATATCACATCATGTTTTAAAAAGGTGTAATTGCTGTTTTTTTTAAAGGCAGTGTTTATAAATTGCAATTTTTTTTGTGAGAGGTTTATGTTAAAGACCGCATTGAATAATATTTGATGGAGTAATGTACCAGTGATCAATAACGTTAACCAACCTAACTAGCTAGTGACTAGGAAATAAGTAAGTTAAATCAAATTATCTCGGTGAATACATTACCGATTTTTTGGCCGATAGGTGTTGAAAACGGATTTCCACCAAAAAATGACATGATCTCGTCCTTTGACGGTGCTTTTGCTAGTAGCTGATCCATGATGAAAATTATTCAAAAAATTGTTTACTAGTTTCCACTTTTTCAATTTTTAGACTTCAATGTATCCACAAGGTTCAGGAAGCAAATCTACTCTTTAAACTGCTTTTTTTAGCTAAATAATTATCCACTATAAAACAGGAGATAGCTGCGGTCAGTCATTGCACTTTTTCTCAAGTGTGTTCTCGCAGAAAGGAAAACTAAAAAACAAAAATAAAACCGGAAAAAGGTAAAGAAAAAAAATTGCTATTACAAGTAGAACAATTGATAAAAGTAAGTAGAAAAAAACAAAACCAAGCCAAAATACGTCGAGCGTTGAATTTCTTTTAATTAACCAAGCACTGGTGATTTTGCTTTCAAAAAGTGACAATACAAGACAAGATAATCAATGGTTCTCCTCACCACCACATTAGCTCTGGCGCATTTTTGCCAGTGAACACTGGATCATGCAAAATAGTATTTTAAAAATACAGCGTGCTTTGAACGAAAACTTGTAAAAAATGTGAATTAAAAAGTTTACCTATTGGAAATTATTTTTATATGGAGACTGTCAAAAACTATTATGATGATGATGGTGACTTTGTTGGTCTTGTGCCAGTAACACTAACACTGACGTGGCACTGTTTAAATTTTCACTCGACCTGATATAAATTGAATGAAAACTTGCCGAAACACCTTTTTATTCTCTGGGCTGGAACTGTATTATTAACAGGAGAGGCACAGTTTTGAAATTTTTCCTACAAAAAAATGGCACAAGAAAAAAACAAGTCGTTTGTTAGCCGTTTTTCTCCTAATTTTTCATTGTGTTGATTTAATATTCCTGAAATGATGGATACTTGCTGCACTGGTGCAAATGGAGAATTAAGAATATGCTTTTGACTAATATCTGTTAAGTCACACTAAATTACTGTCATCATGTTATGATTCTCTTACAATAGGTAATTAGCTTGGTTTTTGGTTGTACTTGTGTTAACTTGGAATTTCATGAAACTTTAAATTTGGGCAAGTACATGTAACATGATGGATTCTTGTAATTTACTTTCATTACTACCGTCCATTAGTTAACTAGTGTGTTATAGATGTGATGCCAGGTGAAATTCTTCCCAAAAGTCTGTTTATAATAGAGTTAACCACAAGCATGCATGCATGCCATAATATGAGTCTTTTTTGATAAACTGTACTTTCTGTCTACCTGACACTGAGAAGAGTGCGACCACACTTGAAATTAAGTGTGTGAGTGAGAGAAAAAAATAAAATGTATTTTTTAACAGATGTGGAATTTAGAAAAGAGTAAAATAGCATTGTGGAAAAATGTTTTGCTCTCTCTTTCTATCTATCATACAACAGAAGATTTGTCCATGCTTTTCTGCCAGCTTTCTACTACTTGCAAAGATGATGATGATCGTTGAGATGAAAATGGTCATGCTAGATTTGATATAATATTATGCATTTTACATCATGAGCCAACGGAAAATATCCATAAAGAAAGGATGGCCGATGAAAACTTTAATTTCTTCGTTTCTGCTGGTTTTACGTGTGCAAAACGCAAACAAATGGACAGATGTGGACTGAGTGGAAATATACCTAACATTATATTATGAGATAATAATACGAGCAAGTAGATTTTACAGCTTTATTTTTTATCATCCATCCACACACAAATCAGATGACTCATTCTTATTCATGACGAGCACAAACCTACGTACATCACACACACATCATGATGAGCATTGAGCATCATCAAATCTAAAACTTGCTCTTATCCATCTCTCACAGATCTCGTTCTCACCTAATTCACTTGTCTAACAAAACAACTAGACATATAGTTTGATGATACTTGTACATGCGAAACCAGCAACGCAAAGGCATTACTTTGATTCTTAAACATGAGTACCAGAAGCACCAGGTTCCAGAGCATATACAAAAATGCACACTGTCAATAAATGTGTCGTTCGCCAACACAATGCAAAGACAACTTTTGCTAGACTTGCCTGGCCTATATGGCTAGATAATTGATAATGATGCCATTATTTTTTTTATACAGGTCACCTTTCCAAGTGATTTAAAGGCAATGCTAATAACGCTTGTAAAAAGAATATAATGAATGATAATGAGTTAATATAAGATGATGAGCATTTTGTTTGTGTTTTCAGAATGAATCTGTCCGCTCTGCTCAGGTAGGTAGGTAGTAGCTTAAGTGTTGTAAAGTAAATTAAACTCTGTTGAAAACTGAGAAGATAAAAATATATATTTGACTGATTGTGAGTTCACTAGTTTGAGTGGTTACAGTTTATTCCTTGGTGTACAAGTATATATGAACGCGTCACGTGACTAATGAGCAGACGAGTTAAAAAAATAAAACCAATATACGTATGTATAAGTTTTTCCCTATTATTAAAAAAATGAGTAACGATCACATGATCATGACAGTAGCTTTTACTACACAAAAATGAGTCATTTCGTTTTACTGTAAAATTAAAAAATGACTACTACATTACTACATACTTGAGTGTTTATTTTGTACATAAAGAACAAGTCCTAATAATATAAGTGGGTGACTACTTACAATCATTTATTTTCATACTTGCTTGAATACTTACTTCAGAAACAAAATGTTTTGTAGACTTGAGTGAGCCAATTTATAATAAAATCCGATATAAAGTTGTCTTGTTTTCTGGAAAGGTGTAGCTGAAAGACGAATTAAAGCAAACGCCTACATGTCTTATCATATTTAAAAAAATGTTCACAGACACAAGGGAAACATCATCAATACTAGCACAAGACGACAACTTAACACGAACCAATTTCACAAACAAAAACCACTATAACCTTTCAAATTGATATCATCAGGAAACCACAAATTAAATATTTCACCTTTTGTATCCATATGAAATATGAACTATCACTAACAACACCAACTCCGTCAAACCAGGTCAAATTTTCATGCACGTAATATTTTACAGGAAGCCCCACCGTATAAAAATGATATTGTGTTTTTTAGAAATATTTTTTATATTATAATGAGCCGAGTCAAGCTGTGTCCAAAACGCATTAATTATTCAGTCAGACATGTACCATACAAAAGTACACAAAATATATATACTTCCTTTTCTCCATGAGCTTTCACTTCTCTCTGGTGAATTGGTGAATACATGCGACACATGAGAAAGCAGAAAAAAGCCTGTGGTATGGTTTGGTGGACAAAAGCCTCTACAACATTATATGTATGTGTGTAGTGCAACTGTGCAAACTGATGTATTAATATTTTTGTTATAAATTGTATTTGATATTCTCCACTTATTTTTTACCATGTTTGCTGCACCATTTCCGTTTCTGTTCTGGGAATACCAGCCACAACAGGGAAAGTATTTATTATGCAAAAAGAATCGCTTATATAATATGTGAATTTGCTTATGAATGCATAAAATGTTTCTTTTTTTTTAATTTTTAGCACTTGCTCATGGATGATAACATTTTATGCTTAATTTTATATTCCGTATTATTCATACATAAACACGCACGTATTATATAGTAATAAATACGTACACACCTATAATAATAATGGCCTATCCATTTTTATTCAACACATCTTCATTTTTTTTAGCTTAACAATTGGTAACATTGTTTGCTAGTCATCTGTTTTATAAAAAGCTTGCCACCCTCACGGCAGTCATAACATAATGCATTTTTTTTTGTCCCAGAGCATTGCACACTTACTTGTTTGTATGTTTGATGTACTAGACTGTTTTTAGATTTTGCTTCCTCTTGATTTCTCACATTATTCTCATGCATGCACGCAAAAGCAAGAAACAATTGAATTGAAGTTTAGTGAAGGTCTTACTACTACTACCAACATCATTATGATTACCTAGCATAGTATGTCGTTTTTATAATATTCATAATATGCCTACATATCGTTTTGTTGCACCATACACAACTAGCAAACAGAACACTAATACTAAAATGAATGGGTATGGTTTGTGTAAAGTGCTTCTTGATGTTTTTCCATTATTATCGTATTTTCCTCCTCACTTGTTTTGTTTCTTGCGTTATTGTGGTAAAATTGCTAAAGGAGATAGAGTTGGGAATGGCAATATGATGATGCAGTGGAGTGGAGGAGGTGGTTGTGTACGTAGGTAATGTATTTTGTTGTTCCTCTTCTGCTTCAATTTTCTCATGGAAATGTTGTTGATGAAGATGGTGACGATGATGATTTTTTTGTGTGGATATTATATACATATTTAAAGCGCATATTGTATTAGAAGCTTAGAATGGAAACGTACTACATAAGTAAATGGTCGTATACTACCACGTAGTTTGTGCATGCATTTAAATGGCTCTTTTCTGTGCATATGTAAAAATTCTTTGCTAAAAGGAACGCGGCTGAAGTGAGCACACTGTATTGTAAACGATCATACATGACTGACTACTTCCCCTGAGAGGTTTGTAAAATATGTACATAATGTTTTAGCACAAATTTTTCATATTTATCCAACCATCCATATTCCGTATACATAATAATATTACCTATGCAAGTTGGTGTACTATGCCAAGAGAGATTCGTCGTTTCATTTTGATGCTCTTATAAAACGCAGGACGGGAAAAAGTTTAGATATTTTTTAAGAATGGAAAATGGAGAAAGAAAATCACGTTAATGGAATGTGTTGAATGTAATAGTAATAATAATAAGGAATAAGGACTATATTTCACCCACAAAAAATGCGGCTTATATGTATATGCCTAATGATTTTCCACATAACTTTCTGCAGTTTCTGCGCCATCCTTTTGCTTTCTTTGAGGAGCAGACGTGGAATTTTTATTATAACTGGTGGTGAATGAGTCTTGATTTTTTTCCATCCTCTTGCTTTATGAAAACAAGACCGTAGTAGATTTTCATGGATCTGCCTATTTTCATTCATTCCAGAGTTTGAGTTATGCGCTTCCGTTTCATAATAATGAACGGTATATAGGTATGTGTGGAAGTTGAGAAAAGCCCAGCACAAAAAAAAACAAGTTTGGCTGCTGACTTCCTTTTGAAAAGCTTTTAGTGAATTGATCTCATTTCAAGTAATGATCATAAATTTACGGTGATAAAAAGTGCCGGTAAGGAAGAGGAATAGTGTGCGCAGTTCATCCAAAAAGCTGTAATAGTAATCTTACCTTTTTTAACCCCATAATAATGTGCTATATGCAGTCATTTCGTGATAAATTGTACTCATACTTCATTCCACATGCAGCATTCATTTGATAGAATAAATGAGTTGGCTCTTCTATTGGAGACGCTTTTTCTGATGAATGAAAAAATTCCTTCCTCCCATAAAACGCTCCCTCGTGCATAATGATTGCTGTGTACCGGAATTCTGAAACGTGAATGGATTTTGCAATCTGCAGTTATGAAGATCGATGCAAGATGCTTGCGGAACTGAATAAAAGTGGTGCTTTTCTACAAATGACAATGAAAGATGATGGATTTTGGAAAATGAACACAGATATCTACATATATGACGTTGAGGTTAGCTTTGATGACTGCAAAATGAAGTTAATGGGTTTTAGAGGAAGTGCCAATAATACCAAACAAAATTTGGTAATCCCAAAGACGTCAGTCGCACATAACCCCGTCACTGGCACTGGATACCTTCCGGTTTCCACATTATGTACCTCGAACAATTTCAAATTTTCCTATGTAATCTAGGATTCGTCCTCAATTCATTCATATCACGAGGAAGATAATAAGGAATTTATGAACCCCAATTATTCTCAATTTCCTCGTCAAACTTCCAAGCTAATCATGCTCATTTTAGGTAAAATCGTTAGTCAAACTCTTAATCAAGAATAATGTGTTCATATTTATTTATTTATTTCCTAATTTGTAGCAGCATGTAAAAACAACAATGAGATAATGAGAATATTAAAGTAGGCAGTAAGACAGCTAGGACAAAAATAGCATTAAATTTATATATTTGAATACAAGAGTTTCACTTTCGAATGCGAAAGCGGAGAAAAAGAGGCGTGGCACAACGGTAATCACAAAAAAATGGTCCAGAGAGATTGATGTAGAAAACATGCGTTAAATGTTAAAGACTACTAAAGTAAAAAAACGAAACCAATTTCAACATCACTATTGATAACCATGAAAGATTGAAGACTGCGAATGGTTTCGTATGGAAAGCCGAATTTGCATCCACATCTTCATCCACATACATATCCCATGCTGGATCGACTGGTATATCTCGAAGACCTAAATGATAGACAAGTCAATAATTTAGAACATTTATGTACACTGCCAGATTGATTGTATTACTTCATATATATTTAGATTATCAAAGTTCGTACTTTCCACTCCTGATCCTCGATTACAAAGATAACTTTTGCACGACCTAAAATAAGTTTTGAAATAGCTATCCACGACTACTTCGTCGTAATACTGAGGATCAACTTCACATGACCTTTGTAGTGAGATAAGGTTAGCATTTTCCGGCATGTAAACGTATGCCTTTCTCCTAAGTAGAAAGAAATCTTTTTTAGTTTTTATTTCAATACTTTTCTTGTGTGTAATACACTGCACAAATTCAAACGTCATTGTTCTTACCTGATTGTACAAACTCCTTTACAAGATATTTCTCCATCAGTCACATTATTTGGATTGTGAACACAGTCAAGGCCACTTGTAGTCGTGTTGCAGTGATAGCACATGCGTAGACCTATACGTTTTTTGCCACATATTATTAGTTGCATTCATTTTGTCTTATAGGAAGCCATAATATTCACCATAATAAGCTAGTCTGCTCCAATGCATATTACTTTGATAGAATGTACAAAGCAAGTAGACGAGTAGAAAATCAGCTCACCTTCCGAACTCCAAACCAATCCAATTACAATTAAAATCACTGCTACAACCTTAAAATGTCTATGTGATCTCCAATAGTTAAGAACTGAAAAATCTGCCATTCTCCTTCCTACCTTTTGCCTCTTTTCAATGCACTATCACAATTCCAACCGAAATGAAATCTATTTAGTATTTCAGTCAAGAGGAGGATTTTATTTTCACGAGAGATACACCACCACGCAGTCCTTTCACTACTCATAGTAATTTGTCTTCACAAATTAGTAACAGTATTGAAATTTGATTGACTTGTCGTCTTTCCCGTCACACACTTACATATATGCACAAACTTTAGTACTAAAGCCGAAGATAACAGACTGTCTGTTGTTTCATATCTTAATTTCTGGGTGGGTGAATTTCAGCTATATATCATTATCCTTGAAAATTAGTCATAATGAAAATGACGCCTATGATTCTCAACTGTACATGTATATCTTTGGCAATATAAGCTGTGCTCAAACTATATAACCCTGTGATTTTTTTAAAACGGGAGGAAAGAAATAATATATTTTTTATGAATGCATATAAACCAGGAGGAAAATTCAAAACTGATCCCAACTGTCTCAATTTTCCTTTCTCTTTTCCTTATTTCTCGAATTACCAGCTAGAAACGTTTATTAAAGTATTTAACAGTTTTGTTCTGTCTCACACACAGAAAAGAATATATTTATACATCAGAGGACAGGACATGTACTTTGTGACGCGATACATTTATTATATTATGGCACAAACAAAAAGAACAAGAATTTTCAATTTAGAATGTTTCGTATTTACACGTAAAACCCATATTTCTTATTTTCCCTTTTTTCCCATGTGGTCGATTTTATTTTTTGACTGTGCACTTTTCAAATTTTCATGGGAGGAGAGATCAGGTCTACGAAAATGTTTTTACATATAAGTGTATGAGTTGACTTTTTAGTAGAATGGAAAATGCTCTTCTTGCATGTTTTATCTTGTCGCTTGCAATATTAGGAAAGTGTACATTGATTATATTATACACAAGCAATAATGAAAAACAGAAACACTACTAACTCACACTTGCTCTACGCTTTGCAATTATAGTCGACTTTTCTTATTATCATCGTAAAGTCAATGAGGCTATATTTTACGTTGTGCTGTTTGTTCCAATATTTTTAGCTTTTCAAGTTCATTGGAGAAATGCCAACAATGTTGGATTTCCTCGTTTTGTTTTCTCTCCCATTTCGAAGGAAAGATACATACATAACGTTATTGTGCTTACCTTTACATGACATTCATGCTGGCGATGATGAGTCGATGAGAGTGTTACATTGGTTTAACCAGTCACTCTATCTTGGAACATGGAGCTATAGGTATTCGAATTTTTAAAAGTCTGTATCTTCACGGTCTCTGATGGGTGAAGCGGGAATGGGGATCTGTCCAAGTGTTGGAAATTTGATATCGTCTTATAGTCAGTTCGGATATTTGTCGCCTTTTTCTGAAAAAAGTGTAGTAGTGGCACAAAATAAAAGCCTGTGTGGCTTGGCTTATCATTATATTCGTAGATAGGTATGCAAAAAAATGGTCATCATTGCTTGAAAAAAGTATGCGTAAAATGTAGTCAATGTGTTATGAAGTATTATGAAAACGAGCAGGTACGCCTCATCGCTTAAAGTCTAAGAATTTCAAACGATCTTGTTGATTTTTTAAGTAGACAGCTTTATTTCATGTATTAAATAGTGAAATTCCAAAGTTTCAATGCGGTATGCAATGTATTTTTATGTGGCTTATAGAACAATAGTTTTTTTCATTCAAAATAAAAATTATTGTTAGTGTGTGCAGCATGCGGTTAATTCCCACTTATCCAAATTAAATAGTACGCATTTTAATCGGTATTAAAAAGTAAATCAATTATATAACAAAATTCAATAAAGAATATCATAAGTACACGCATAACATGAGTCAATCTTTGCATTAGCAGCACAAAGTTGTCTTAGGCAGGGTATTTTTATATAGAAAGTTGAATAATTCTCAATAGTTGAGATAACACCTTCAAAATATTTACTTGCATTTATTTGCTTGATTGACCAGAGTAAATGCACTTTCTCTTTGGTCAATGTTACTTACTACTACTTGTTTATGTAAAGAAGTACCTTCAATACTGTCTAATTTGGCTCGGTTTAACTTGGAGGCACAATAGGAACATTAAATTTCCATCCGTAAGTAGGGTATTTGGGTATATAGTCAGGTTCTCCTGCTGGCACAATTTGGTCAATCACAGTATTGGCAATATTGTCCACAATATTATCTGGTTTTTCTGGCTCCAGTTTGAAATTGTACGAGTCCTGATATTGCGGTGGAGCTGAAAGTGTTTAAGGAAAAAATTTTTTTTATAACATTTCAAAATCGGCGACTTCTTGATGGTAATTTAATGTAATCGTAGTTATTTAAAAAAGATTCCCATTCTTACGCAAGTCAGGGTATTCACTAAGAGCAAAGCCGGGGGGCGCTGAAGGTGCCATGTCGGTTGGTTGTTGTAGCTCAATGAATCTTGCTCTCAGTGGAACAGTTCCAATCACAATAGGACATGAATGTTTCAGATTAAAGGCTACGCCTGAAACGTGAGCTTCAACCTTTAAAAGTCAAACAGACAGTCAGTTATCATTCATTGATTGAAATGGGAATGGTTTTTGAAATCCCTGTCCATTCTCGAGTGCGTGCCTTTATAGTGTACTGCACTTCAATGATTCTGCATCCTCCAAGCTTTGTTGGTGGTACAGGTGGCACTTGTATATCGACTCGCCAAATATCGCTATCTCCAGCTTCTACTGATTCACCCCTTTTCGTGGAATACAGTGACTTGAAACTCTGCTTTTTGTCACTTTGTGCAAAGAAGGTAGCCTCCTTAAATGTGAAATCCAAATTGAAATCAAAGTGAGGAAAAATTTATTTTTTCAATTTACCGTCTCATCATGGATTGAAAGTAAAATGTTGCAAATGGTGGCAAAAATGTAACTAAATACCTGTGTCAATTCAGCAGACAAGTCACTTAGCACACGCGTGCTCAAATTATTGACTTCTACTTCCAACGGAATAATCTCTCCAGGACAAAATCCCTTTGATTTTAGCCTCACATTCATAGTCAGAGGTCCACTGGCACAGCAAAGGCAGCAAAATGTTTTTGACGTTTTCCATTCACCGGGCTCGGCAGCAGTTGGGTCGTTATTTAAGTCGACCATGGAATTTACAGTAATATATTGCTTGGCATTATAGTCAAATTTCCATGAGCGCTTCACATTCGCTTCCAACACATATTCTACTTTCCCATACTGACCAAGATAGCTGGATGGCAAATTCATCTGGGGAAGTTGAAACGAAAAGGGATATGAAGTTTCTCCAGGTGGAATCTTAACATCGCTTCGCCCATCACCGAGTAAAAAGCTCTTAAACTCGAAAAAGCTGTCAGAGTCATCGAATGATTTTGTGACTTTTCTGTCAGTTCGGTTTTCACCGGTTCCAGTTGATTCAGTATGCTCTTCCGTCCAGTGTACAGACGCTTTCCCTTCAAATTTCAATTTGAGTCCTGCAAAATAACAGTGATTTTGTAAATGTGCATAATATTATGCCGGGTAAATACCTCCCATTAACATTTTAGTAAAATATACCTTGTGTATTTTTTTCACTATTTGCTCTAATGACAACCCTTCCCGAAACCATTTGTCCGGGAAAATAACTCATGGACGGGTTGTCCAATAGAATAGAAAACTGGTCTAGTGGCATTATAGTAGAAATGTGTTACTGTCCACTTTCTGAAAAATCGATTGTGTTGTGTCCCAATTTTAGTCTTCTGGGAGGGGTCCACTCACTGTGTAGCGGTGCCTACAACTTGGACTTTAATACCTTCAGTCTTATTATTTTGAACACAATTCCACCACAACAAAGTTTACAAAATGGAAAACAACAAGGTTTTCCGATGGCTAAAGCTAATGGTATTTTAATCACCTATTGTTTTCAAGAAATATCTGCATAGACTACTTGCTTTAATGGCTTTTCTGTTATAAAGCCGCTACGTGTGTTTGCGTTTGCACTGCAACTGCATTATCCGTTTCAGTGCAATGACTAATAATTCTGATCTAATGGTAGCAGTGCAGGCAGACTAGACTTGCAATGAGAAAAATTCACGCTACTCACATGCACATGTGTTATGAAAAAATAAAAAGAACTAGTGACTACTAC
>JAHZMZ010002533.1:0-14256 GCA_027743805.1 Lepidocyrtoides sp. E14 | reverse complement strand
CACGATGAAAAATACATTTTACATGGTCGTATGTATAGGTATATACTTATTTTTATTTAATGGTGTTTACAAACAGTATTTTATACTATAAACTTGATACGTTTACATTCACAAAATAATATACATGTTATATTCATGTGGAAATGGAAACATAAAAAATAAGTTTATTCTATTGATAAAGTTCATACTCATTGGTTGGTTCACCATAGCAAATTTATTTTATGCCTACGGCCTGGGCCTACGTGTATTTAAAACTATCACATTTAAAACAGTTGTCAGTCATTCGCACTCTTAATCTCGTAAATTAGCTCTAAGCATTTTCATGTATACCTTGTTTCAATTTACAAATCTGTTATTGTGGCTGGGGATGGTGGTGTATTAGGAAGTGTCACCACTGTAGCAAATATAGCAGCTGCATTTCCATTTCCCACGGTCAACATTGCTTCAGATGACGGTGTGGTAATTGCTACCCTAGGTAAATCCCCTCTAAAGCTGCTCACTAGCAAAGTTTTCTTTGGAAAATGATTATCTTGTTGTTGTTGGTGATTTCTTCGTCGTTGATATCTACGACTGCTATTATTATTGGTACTGCAGCTCCCTCCGGAATTCCTTCCATTAAATACTGTAGCGTATGAAGGCGACGCGGATCTTACTGCACCCATGGTAAAGGTTCCGTTTGGCTCATGTCCAATATTGGTTCGTACAATGATTTTCATGTCTTTCCTATGAACAAACGGTATCCATGCTGGCAAAAGGGATTTGAACATTTCTCTAAATTTGTGATTGAGAAATGCGTAAAGGACAGGGTTAATGCTGCTGTTCCAACTACCAAGCCATTGGGCTAAAGGCAGCAAAATTTCCAACAGCGTTTGTTCATCCTCGCCCATATTTTTAGAAAATTTTACTCTCGTCACGAGAATGTACAGTGGCAGCCAACTGATTAGGAATGCAAGTGTGACAATACCCAACATTTTCCGGACGCCATGCCGAGTTCTACGATGCATTCTTTTGATTGTACCAATGGATGCAGAGTCTTGGGGCACTTTGCGACGAGCAACGTTACACCAAATAACGACATTAGAGAGAGAAATGAGAATCAGAGGAAGACAGTAGCAGCAAATTAGATTGGCAACGAGAAAATAGATTTTCCCATGCTGCTCATTCTTCCATGTTTCAATGCAGTAAGAGAGCCCATCCTTTTCGGAGATTACTACGTTGAATATCACAGCCCATGGGATAGTCAGTAGTAGAGCAATAACCCATATGAGACAGATTGTTGATAATGCTTGAGATTTCGAGAGACCACGGGGTCGCTCCATCGGTCGATAAATTGCTTTGCATCTGTAATACGAAAAGAGAGAGCAAGTGGTTAAAGAAAATAAATAATTAAATGTGCTTGCATATATTGACGACGAGATAAAACGTGAACAGTTTGTTCTCATCATATCGGATTTAGAAAGTATGCCAACTAATCCGTGACGTATTTACCTGTCTAGTGATATGGAGACAAGGGAGTAGGCGGAAGCACAGACAGAAACACCTTGAACGTATGCTACACCTTTGCACATGAACGAGCCAAGAATCCAAGCTGCAAAAGTTTTAACATAAGAAAACAAGCTAATTAAATTTTAAATTGGTTCTTAGACGCAATCTCCCAAACCAGCAGCAGCCACCCGCGTGCTTCTGCTTATTGAAATAATGAAATAGGAAGACTGAGAAAACTCGTGAGCTTCAGCACCTTGAACCCAACACAAATTAAACTTGTATTGAAAATGTCAATGTGAAAAAAACTTACGTGTAAAGACATTTGCTAAAAGAGTAGCAGGTACACAAAATACGATCACAAAAAGGTCGGCCACCGCTAGGTTCAAGATGAACATTCCTGTAATAACAATAGAAATAATTGTTTTAAAATATTGTCCAATAAATTCATTACAATAGGGAAGATATTTTACACTATGAATATATTTTCAAAAATTATTCACAATTCGCCTTTTGCAATTTCGCAATTGCATTGGAAATCTGGTTCATGACATAGGTTTGTCCTAATTTAAGTTGGGTTTGAAAATTAACTTTTTCCTTGTTACTACAAAACTTTCATAAGGAAATTCTGTATACCTAGGTATTTACATATGTATTCCAAAAAATATCCTTTCAATCATGAAAACAACAGATGAAGCAGGATTTATATTGCATATTATTTTCTCTTCTTTTATGCCTGTACATTACTATCAAGACATGCTACCCAAGCTTAGTTCAGACCAAATGTAATGAGTAATTTTACAAGAACTATTCTATTTTCTGCTGTATGTATACGTTTTAAAACATTTAGCAAAAGAACCATGGAGAAATTTATAAATGCATTATGCATGTGATGACAACAAGTCATTTTCTCGTCATATTATGTCAATGTCATGCCAAAAATGTTGAAATAATTGACACTTTTTTTATATCGCCTATCTTACTTAAATGCGAGATCATTTTCCAAATATTGGAGTGATTTTCTTAACAGGCTATTAGAATTTTTTGTAGTTTAAGATTTAATTTAAGCCTAGTATTTTTACCTGTGACATTGCGCATCTGTGGTCGGAATATTATCACCAAAATTACCATGAAGTTGCCAATAATTCCAACAAGCAAAATAAGGGCATATGCAACCAGCAATGTTATCGACACTCCCATGCCATGTCGCATGTACTGCTCATCAAAAACATTCCACAAAGTTAATGACACAGTGGTGGCATTAATACTTGAGGAATTGTCACCACCTCCAAATTTGCCATCACTTATAATCGAATCATTGAACAGAAAATCACTGTCGTTAAAATCACCACCACCCACGCCATTATCTGCAGATGGAATAGTACTGGCTTCGTTTCCAAGTATATAGCCGTAATCAGCGCCAATCTCAATTTGGCCAGTACCAACAGAATTCGGTTCTGGAGACATGAAAGAGGATGCCTTATTGAAAAAATAATTCATTGGTGATTGCGTTGGCGACGATGACGACTTGAAACTAGATTGGCTATCATCCATTTCGTCTACGTAAAATTTAGATAAATCGGTACCATCTTCATCTTGAATTATGCTGTGACGCCTTGAATGATAAATCTGAGAGTAATGAGGTTGATGGTAATGATCGTGGTCGCCGTGACGCTGGCGATGTTCAATGGATGAAACTGATAACATGTTGGTAAATCTTTTTAAAGATTATTGTTGATGATCTAACTTTTCTCTTTATAGTTTAAAAACTGTTTTTGATATTGGCTGAAAATTGCCTTTACAAGTCATTTCATTTACTACACGGTAAGTTTTATAAGTCTCTAAAATATCCATTTTATACCAACTTTGGGTATCGTAAAAACCAAATCACACTCTTAAGCGTTGTTGGTTGAATTTCCTGTTGCACATTGCCCCAAAGAGAAGCATGCATTTAGTTTGATTCTAACAAGTCTTTCCGTTCCAACTTTCACTCTTATAGATTCCCATGAAGCGTCTTTTTACAGCTATGCTGATCAGCAGCACACTGACACTGTCACTATTATTTGCGCTGTAATAATAATGGCTTGAACAAGTTCCAATGCAATTCACTACCACTGCTCTCTGTCTGATCAATCCCTATCGACTGACCGAGGGAACAGAACAGCTAACGCGCTTTATAAGTCTCTTTAGTTCAGTCTCCTCTCTTCTAAACCCTCGTTATCTAAAGGTCTTTAAAAAAGAATGAGGAAAACTACCTAAAACTTTTCAGAACTAGCAGCCTAAAACGGAATCGGATCATCCACTTTCCCAGTCCAGAAGTTCTTTTCACAACAAACTATAACTAAAGAATGTTACGTTACTCCAAAACTTGTTCGTTTTTACGTTCAATTACCAATACGCTGTATCAATTTACATTGCCAGTGGCACTTCCACATTATTAATATGTAGCTTCCTCGTAACTTTTACCTGGCTACGCTACTCGTTTTCAGAGAAAACATCAGAAAAAACCATTAGGAGAAAAAGGCAATCAGTCAAAAACGTGCTGACTCATTTCCAGCTGTAAGTGTAGACGTCTGTATTACTTTCACTGTCTTCGCTCTAATTGACGGCTATAATTTTTGTCAAAGGCGTATGAGATAATTCTTCTTGATTTAATTTTTTGATCAATTACTGAAGCTGGTTTATATATTTTGCAAATATCTTTTTTTTTAGTTTAGGTACATGAGTACTTGCGTGTGAGTAGAGATGAGTAGTCTCTGGTACTGGCCTAAGGACTGGCTCAATGGTGTGCTTGCTGGAGAAAGGTCTACAGAAGACTGGGCCAGCCAGAGACAGTGCGAACCTAAATATAGGATCAACGCAACAGTAGAAAAAGCGTAAAATGCCTTTCACTATTAAAGCTCATCTGCTTTGACCAGAAAAGAGAAAATACCGTGAATATGGAAACTGTTTTTTCAACATTCTCTTTCTAAAACTGCGGTGTAGCAAGTTGCCTAAATATGTATGCATGTGCATACAAAGCGTCTGCTTTGTCTGCAAAGTTGCTAAAAAAAACTGCTTTATGAATGTAACTGCCCATTTTAGATTTTCAACGCATAAAAATATTTTTCCATGTGGTATATGTACGCGCAGTCATTTGGAAAATAATGGTTATTTCCTTTCAAGTCTTTTATAGGTCCCCTGTTGCGTCCCTGATAAGCCTGCAAAACAAGAAATTATTACAATTTACCGCTCATAAAGTGCACAGAAAGCCATTTTACGGATAGGTGTGGATAGATGTAAGTACCAATGTAGTCACCAAAAAACTTTTTGTAATTTAATGCATCATGAGCAACTCAATAACGAATTGTACGAGAAGAAAAAAAACAATGTTTAGTTTTATTAGCTTAAAAAAATGCATTACAATGCCTTAAGGATGACGCTATAAATACTGTGCAATAATGATTGCCATAAATTAAAGCGTCATACATATATGCAGTTATTTCGAGAACAATTTACATCCAAAGCTGCCTTGCTTCCCCAGAACACAGAGCATAAAACTACATCTTACCCAAAACTCTTCATGTATGCATACCTACCTAAATTTTACATACAACGCAAAAATACCAAAAGTTTTCACCAAACCTTCATACCTGTAGCATGGATTATCATTTGGAAAATTCGGAGTAATATAAATTATGCATAGCGCATAAAGTGGCGTAATTACTATTATTTCCCCCTGTACTTCTTCTCTTCCTTCAGCATTTTTTAATGCAATGCAATGCATAATGCATTTTTTTGTGAACTTATCAAATTTAAATCATGGAAATTTAATTATCGTTATTAGACAATTTTTACATTGTGTCTTGCTCTACTGCTCCTGAAAATATGAAAAACTTGAGAGATGATGGTGTGATGCTGACGTTGGTAAAATACAAAAGTTTACGAAAGATAGCCCGGTTCGAAAATATAATTGGCATACATAACTGTTCAAATACGATTTTAAAACAATTGTAAAGTGTGCGGCACGTATATTTAGTACCAAGTTGGTACTACCAGCGAATTGTAGATCGAAACTTTATTTTCGTGTCACTGTGTGTGTCAGTAAATATTATTTTTAACCTGTAACGTCATGTTCCATATTATTGATACTTGACATGACGGCTTAAGGACCATAAGTGGCTCAGTAAATATTATTTTTAACCTGTAACGTCATGTTCCATATTATTGATACTTGACATGACGGCTTAAGGACCATAAGTGGTACGTTAAGTGACCCTTAAACTTCTGTTAAATCGTAAATACACACATTGTTCGAGAAATATTAATATGACAGCTAGTAAACTTATCATGAAGTTTGAAAAGTGACACTTAACTTGAATAAAATAGTATGGAAAGTTATATATGTATGTATCTAGCCATAAACTTTATGAATATGAATGTGCAATAAGATTTGGGAGACTGAAACAAAGCAGAAATAAATGTATACTTCAAGCAGAGACTTAAATTAATATTTCATGAGTTTATACCACGGGAGAATTTTAATAATTATATAATAACATGCCATAATGTCTTACCTTGTCACTATTCATTAACAATGCAGCCATAACCATGTTTATGTATATGTAAGAATGCTGTTGCTACTGTTTGCTGAACAACTAATTTAGTTTTGGGATTTAGTGCCAATCATGACGAATGAAAAACAAGTTGTTGTTAGCATTCCTATACGATTTGCATGTATGCATGTTATCCAGCAACTTTGTTCGTTAGTTAAGAACACTAGCGTCAACACAGGATGCTGTCATTCTTTTCACTGTTCCCTTATTGTCACGGATGAAAGGCTTCGGGGAGAATGCTCTGGCGCGATACAAAATTACGAGATAGTAAAATACGAAACTAATGGATACACTGCGTTGCTATTTTGAAAATGGTATTTCTGGACTTGTTTTTTGTCGTAGCTATTTGTTTTTTTAGAAATGATGAATATTCCTTTGCAACTATGGCACCAATGCTTTTTCAAGGTGTGCAGTTTCTCTGGAGAAATACAGCACAGTAGTCACGTGAACACCACCGGTTCGATCCTATAAGAGTTATCATTTTCCCATAAGAGATTAGCAAATGCTATAATAGTGTTTATGTACATATATTTAATTAGCTAACCGTTGCAGTTTTAACTTAGGTTGTTAAATTTTATCTTTTACTGGTTTTGTTGACTGTAATATCATAATATTATTTTATCTCATTCAATCAATGTATGTCAACTAGTAACTTTCCTCAATACTTTCACCGGAACACGGTTAGTCATGTTCACCCATGTCATTGTATGATTGATTATAAATGCTTACTTACGTACGGAATATTTTTTCCCTAATCGCATTTAACCATAAGATTTTAAAAAATCTTTCTCCATTTCCATACTGGCATAATTTTCGTTTAAGATTGAGATCGTGTGTTTAGTGACTTCAGTACAATATGTTGATAGTATCTTGCTACACTTGCGCGGAGAAGCTCGTCAGAAATGCTTTGAACGAGGTAGTGGTTAAAGAATAATAATTTCAAAGTAAAGTTGCAATTTCTTTGGAAATCAACGAGGTAAAAAAGAATCTATTTATAATTCAAAGTTTTGAAAGGGCATGCTTGAAATTTCAATAGGATACTTTATACATTTGTAACCAACTCAAAAGTAAAGTATGTTTGACAAACCTTTTCTAAAAGTAAATATATGCTTTTTAAGAGTAGGTTCAGCATTGAGTAAAACTTACTAATTAAAATGAATTATTTAGCAAGCAGACAAATTATTCAGATTCCGAAAGTTAGGTAAAGTCGATCTAAATTTTTATAAATGTCAAACAGCAGGGCAGTAGTGCATATTATTATATTCCTACACAATATGCAGTCATTAAGGACCTAACTTATGTACAAAATTTTAACTTTAAAATAAAATATTCTCTTATTTTTGCAACAACCAAACCAGAAATCGGCGACCGCTTTGAATTTTTGAAAGGAAAGTGTAATAAAATTAAAGTGTGCAAACCTAGCACTCATAACACCCAGCTCAAAGAAAGTTTGTTCACCTTAATTTCCTTCAAGTACAGTTTTCCTCTATTTACCCAATTACAAAGAGTTTCTACATTAATTTGTACAAAATTAGAACCACCAGTGCACTTTATTCACCTCCTTACCACCAACTTTTAAAAACTTATTATGCCTTTTGTGAACTGCCTTTACTTTCGTTCTGAGGTTTCCATATTCATTATGTGCGTTCATTTGCATTAATTCATTCAAACATCAATCTTAATATAACTTCCGTTCATCATATAAATCAGTGTGTAGCAAGAAACTTAAAAAATAAACTGTACAAGACGAAAAATAGCATAAAAGTTCCCACTTTCCATTATTTTCTACTGTTTTTTCATGTGGGTTAATGTTTAAAATAACCTCGTTTCGCGCAAAACAGAAAGCATTAAGCCAGTGGAGAAATAAGCAAGTAGAAAGAGAGTTGCTTTGAAAAATAAATTGAATTATTATTCGCATCTGCACTGCACAATTCGTAGCAGCAAAAGAGCAATATACCTTTGTCGTATAAACATCCAGTTTATTTGTATGTACTTGTTTTAGCACGTGTCAATTTATTCCGCACACTTCATATCATCGCATTACTGTTTTCCTTCTCAAATGATTTTCACTTCACTTCACTACATTACTACTACATCATGATTCCATTTAATTTACATTACAATTGTATTCTACAAAACTGACAATGAGATCATGTACTGTAGGAAGATGGTAAGGATCTGTACTTGAATTTCACATTTAGTTTCGTTTTCTTTGCTTACCCTTACAAGAGTCAAATTTATTTATTTTTGTCTCGCTCAATTCATCAAGTCATTGTCACTTCCAAGTTCTAGTTCACTTGAGAAGTTTCGCTAACAAAATGTTCGCATCTTTAAATCCGAATTCTCTGTAAATAGTAGAATTTATATTTTTGCTGAAGACAATTGTAGTAAGTTTAGTCTTTTAATTAATTTTCCTGGAGAAAGCAAAAAAAAATCAAACGCTCTCGCTTTTCGGGACACGTTGCTCAGAATACGTGAACACACTCAAAAGCAAACAGTAGTTTAACACTGCAATGCAGCAATTGAATGTACCACTCTGCGACTTCCTTTTGTCTGTCTAGCTATATTATAGAGGAGGGAGATACCATGCATACTAAATGAGTAAAATACGGACAACTTCCGATGCTTATTTTATATTTCTACCAAAATTCCGTTATCCCTAATCTTAAATAAATAGTTGATGGTGGGTGGGTAGTGTAATGGGTAGTGTGATATTTCACTGATGTTAGTCCAGTCTGATGTTTCTAACACATGGACATGAATCCTGTTTTATCGCTTAGCCTGACCGTAGGTTGAGACAAAATTACATTTCCGTACAATGAAAGCTTTTCTCAGAAACCTGTTCCAATTATCGTCGGCCAACAGATAATAATACTTGGCTACCTCCATTGAAAAACGCCCTAATACTAGTTATACAGCTTAGATCGGATTTTGGTTTCAGTGGCGCGTGTAAGCCAATATCACTGAAAAACCACATGATCCAATTGTAGCAATACACTTGAACAGTATCCATAATATGGATTCCATATACTCCCTTTGACTTTCTAGTTAGATGAGGCAAGAGAATGTGAACCATTCTACAGATGATAATATTTCGTGATGCATGATATGATAGCAAGCTTTAGTAGGAACGGATCTAAATGAAGACTGATTTCCAGAAATGAAACTTATTTTTTTTGCTTATCTCTCCACTCTGGTTTTTAATCTTTTAAAATATACCTACATTATACATTTCGGTTTTATTACCAATCTCATAAAACAAATTTCACCGCAATCAAATCATGCATTTCAAGGCCTTCTTCTTCATAATAACTATCCGACAAATAGAGTTCTGCTAAGAAATTTGACAAAAATAATAATCCTACAAAGGAGTCTACTCATTCATTGCTAGATTGAAGGTGACCCATGTTTGCAAAAGTTATTTTGCTTGACGTACATTTATTTTTCAGGAATTCGAAAGAGCATGCTTAGTGCTTAGCAAGGGGTCATGCTGTATGCCATCGCACTGAATGAAATGACGGAAGTAAAACCGAAGCTGATGATGTTAGTAGTAATAATAATAATATTGCGTCAATTCCTTACCCATACATGACCAGCCCTATACGATTTCCTTCATTATATTATGTATTTATTAACATTTGTCGTAGTATCATATTACGTGTTGCTTGACCAATTATTGCAAACCACGCACAAAACCCGACTGATGTTCTTACAAGTAGTGTACTGCAGTTATTTATAGCTGTTCTAATTTACAGATTCCACTTCTTTCTCTTTTTCGTAGCGTCGTAGCAGTAGCCTGGGCCTATGGACTTGAGCTTACCTAAAACAGAAGCACATTTTGCAAAAAGCTTATAATTGCAGTGACGTTATCTCACCATGCATTTTTGTTCAGGTTGCAGGTACTAAAATAACATTTTTAATAATGGAGAAAGTAGTGAGGTGAGATTCTGTTAAGGATCGAGAAAACGAACAAAACCAAGGAAAACTAGAGATTTTCTAGATACCCAGGAGCTTGGATTGCAGATAGGTCTAATTAAAGTTACCTAATGCATTTTTGGACTCTTATGTCTTGTACTTCTGTTAAGGATCGAGAAAACGAACAAAACCAAGGAAAACTAGAGATTTTCTAGATACCCAGGAGCTTGGATTGCAGATAGGTCTAATTAAAGTTACCTAATGCATTTTTGGACTCTTGTGTCTTGTACTTTTGCCAACGTTTCTTACAATAAAGCATATTAATACGGGTGGTTTTCTTTTTAGCAGAACTGTGACGTCAACATATTAATGCTAGCATTTTCTAGGGTGAGTTTGACCGAAATATGAGTGTATCACCTCAGTATCGTCATGAAACGCCTTGTTAAAGAGACTTCTGGCAGCAAAATTAAGCAGCAATTGTTTAACTGTACTGTGGAACTTCTGCAATTTAAGGAGCATGGCATAGTGCACAACTTGTGCAGCAAAAACCCTTTTAGATTACTTTACTTTAACATTTTTAATGCATGTTTGTACAGACACTAGATTTAGAGGGATCCGGTAAAAGCGAAACGGCGCCATCAAGATCAATGAAGTCAAAGCTAACTGTTGTTTTGAAAACCAAGCTTAAAATGTCAAACCACCTTGTCCGTTGCTATGGCTCTAGTGAAGTAGTGTGACATTTTAAGCATGATAAATAAATAAAATGTTGGGTTCTTCGAGTGTATGTTAATAGAAAAAGTTTATTCTATTCCAAGCATGCTTTAAGCTTTGGTTTTCAAAAAATACAGTGAGCTTTGACTTCACTTATCAGGCTAATGTCACTAGTCACCGGAAATTCCGAAAGCCGGAAAGCTGATTGTTGTCTGGTCACATTTTTGTTATTCATGAATGTTTGTTGCCTTCAATAAATGTTTGCATTTCTCAATTAGTTATCTAGATAGTTTGTTTACCCTTCCGAAAATACGACGTTTTTCATAACGTTCAGCAAATCAAAACTCCCATTCTAGTAAGCAGTCGCATTTCTAAAGATTTTACTTGAAAACCCGCACAAAACTATCCCCTAGATCTTCATGAAGGCCCGAGCTAGGATACTTTTGAAGGACCTTATGAGCTATTGAAGTTTGAACTTGACCAAAATTGCTTTGCAATATTTACAAGAATTTGGATGATTGCAAATCATCAATATTATAGTAGCATTATATAGTGCATTCACCAGCTTCTGTAACTACATATTAGAAAACCTCTTGTAGCTCTAGTGATCCCTTGTGCAAAATTTTAAAACTCTGCAATCATTTTTGAAGCCATTATCATCCCAGTAAGTCAGCCTAAAAGTACATGTACCGAGAATACAACATGCAACAACCAAAGCTGTTGATCCCCTCCTTAATGGGATGAAAGCTAGCATTAGTGAATAAATAATATCCTTCTATGGTGTGACCAATCATTTCTATGTATTATTTACGTTTACTTACTACTACTACTACCAACATTTGTTTGCTTCTGTGGTTTGTACCTTAATCATAAATAATTCCTATGGAAACTTTGTTTCCTTTTATCCCACTTTGTGTACTGACACTTTCTCTTGTGCTTACTACCATCAGCATTATACATTAATGTGCTAACAGCTAAATCCACTTTTGGGTATTAAATTTCAATAGGATTCTGTGTAGCATGTATTTTGATAGCGATGGAAAAAGTGAATATTTAGCGGTTTTGACTGCGTCAGTGATAAAATGAAAGCAGTGAAGGAAATACAGATAGTCCAAACGAAAATGTGCATTATTCTCGGCTCGGCACCGTGTTAACAAGTCATTTCAACATGTTTTATGTTTTGTAATTTGTTTACCAAAATTTGCGAAACAGTGCTTCACCACAACAACCATAATATACTTTACGTTTACACTAATTGACTAATGCGTTAGTATTCTGCAAGTAGTATTTTGTAGTGTTAAAACAGAAATGCTCATTTTTACATTTTTTGGAACAGCATTAGCAATGAAATATGAAAACATGTCTCTCTGAAATTTCTAATCCTTTTTTTAGATTTTAACTTTCTCTCCAGGTTATCATTTGTATTATTTCCTTTCATTTTTATTCACTCGACATTGACATAATGTAACAAACATCGAGTTTGTTTCATTGATTGATGTTACTGTTGCAATATCCGTTGCCCATTTTAGGTCTTTGAACTTTTTTGCGGTATCCGATTACAAATACATACCTCATCGTCGTAGCCACAAACAATTTTTTTTCTTTTAGTGGAGTCACGTACGTGGTATTAGCACAACCCACTTTTTTTGGCAACGTTTCTCTTTCCTTGAGAAAATCAATTTCACTATTATCTCTTGTTGCAATCTTGCAAATAGAAGTGCTTTCTTCTTCTTCATTTCCTTCGAATTTACCCTGCTGACCAAAAATTCGTTTTATTCTGACGTTCAAAATCTGTATTACTGGATTCGATAACAGCATTAAAACAAAATTACCTTCGTGTTATAGAACTAATACGGATGACAACAGGAAACAAGCGAAGTATTTAAAACGGCTTCTCTTAATGAGTTACAAACAAATAGAGCATCATAATCACCCAACAACTGCGTATCCACATACCTACTCAAAAACTACGCTGGATCCAGATTATGAGGAAGCTCTCTTTTCAATTTAATTTCACAGCAGTGTAAAGTAATAGCACTTTGACAACTCAATACAACCGATTTCGTGGAAAAACCTTACAAATGTTAAGATAAATAAATTTAGGTAGAATGTAACCTTTTAGGTGGTGCTTATTATTGCCATTTCGTAGAAAATGGGATTTTGAAAGGAGCTATACATGTAAAGTTTTTTAGCTGAGTGCCTACATCACAGCTTGTACTTTCAAAACAAAAACTTAAGTATATTTCTCCACTGGAGAAAGTTTGTATGGGTAGGCATATACAAAAAAAACTCATTTATTACGGTTGGCTGTTGCAATAGTACCTAAGTAATTACACGGAAAGTCGAGAGCATGGAACTGGTTTGACTGAAGGAAATGACATGAGAAAAGAATAAAATAATTTGAAGATATGAATGCAAAATGAGATTGAAATGTGGCTGAAACTATATGATGATAGCGACATTTCATTCACTGGCCACTTCAGTCTTTTTTCATTTAATCAGTACTTCCTGTATACAAAATACAGAGTGTATTCCTTTGGGTACAAACAAATCACGACAATGTATTATCTAGAAAAGCAAGAGTAATGAACGCATTTTGTCTGCAACACAAAAATTTATTTAATAGCATCAAAGAGAAGAGAGCAAAGCTAAGTAGTTCCATGGTATGACAATTTTTGAACAGGACAAAAAAAATGAAAACTTTAGAATATGTCTATTATGCATTGCTTTGGATGAAAATGTGTTTTAGAAGAGGAAACACAGAATTAATTTGGAGGATTCCTGTTATTGCTTGTGGTACAAAGGACAATCAGCTTTTTAGTTGAACTTACTATAAACATTGGGAAAGTCGTTAAAAGGAAAGCATTATGTAGTTTTAACCATAAAGAACTAAGGATAAAATAGTAAATAAAATGACGCACCGAAACAAAGCAACCAGCGGAAAGAAGTTGTCTCTGCCTTTCGTGTCCGTGAAAAATTTTCCCTGAGGAGGAGCTCGTTGAGGTTGTCGTAATAAAATCTCATTTCAATGGTTATGTAACCTAAAATTTGGAATGCTAAATTTGACTCCAGGTCATGAAAGCCGGATTTCTTTTTTTATTTTGTTTTGCACGCGAGAGTAGGGCTCTACGGCCACTTCTGTTTTGTTATACCTTTTCAGTGCCAGTGTAATAAATTCTTTTATTTGAACAAAGTACCGTAATCTTTGTTGATGTGATTCAACAAACTGACGGTTATGCAATACATACAAAATATGCTTTAAGTTGAAGGTTGCATAAGAAAAACACACTATCTAGGCATATGATTTAATGCGTCAAAATTTAAATCTGGGTTGTTTAACTGACAAAAAAAACTATAAGGCCATCAGGGAGTAAATTCTAAGCCTCATCCAAAATCCGCAAACATCAAAAATGTTTGGTTTAGAATCGGAGTGAGAAAAGACTGAAGATCGTCTACCGATCTGTCACTACATTCCACTTTGTCCTCTTTTAAAAAGTAGAGATGAAAGATCGTTTTTCGCAGGATACCCCATCAGTATAGGTATGGAAATCTA
>JAHZMZ010002532.1:0-11548 GCA_027743805.1 Lepidocyrtoides sp. E14 | reverse complement strand
TGCCATTCAAATAAAAAAAACTGTGTGTGTAGACATATTTTACATAAATTGTTCATTGTTGAGGGTTATAGATGATGATTACTATGTATTGTTGTTATGATGTGATCAAAAAGGAAACAAGATATTCATAACAATTTTAATCCTTTGTAGACGATTGCAATGCAATATTATTGCAGCTCTATGAATGAGAATAGAACTCAAAGAGATGAGGGCATATTATTATTATTATTATAAAATTATTGCATTGCATTCCGTACAACACAATTTATTTGGGTTTGTTCACTTCTCTTTGTGGGTTTTGCTTTTTACAACGCTTGGGAGCAACGTTAATAAGAAATTCGATTCTTCTAAAAAGCTACAACAACATTCCTTTGTATTTATGTATGTACATCTTTTGATTCCATCGCTGTGTGTTTGCAACAGTTTGTTTTGTTGAATGGCTGAGCTTGTTAAAAATGGGAAAATAGGAGATATCCTGCCAGTTTGAAAAGGACTAATATGGATAATAGGATGATGGCAAAATGTTGATAAATTGTAATGGATTTGAGACTTTTTGTACAAAAAAATATGTAGAAAAAATGGTTCTTAAGGAATTAAAAGGGAATATATACTGTAGCTGAAAAGAGTTTTAAACTGTGTACTAATAAACTTGATAAAATTTTTCAAACAAAAACTACTACGACTGTTAATCTCGATATTATGCGCTTAGGAAAATCATATAGGAGTATTAAATTCTTGGATTTCTTTTCGTAATTCTTTTGTTTACGCACTAGATACAACATCAGTCACTTATTTAGCACACACAGCATGTGATAATAAAGTTGATACATAACTACTTTTTATTTCTTCCCGTGTTTGGTTACTTTTATATTTTATTGCGTTCTGTTTTGTCTGTTTTTAAGAAAAGTGCCTATTTATGTAAAGAGACGTGAGACATGTGTCAATTTTGCAACAAAAATGGAGTTTGTTTGCTAAAAGCATTGTTTAACACAAAAGTTATTATGATTTGTCTTTATTTTTTAAAAATATTTTATGGAGGCTGTCTCATATTTTGGCATTTTCTATGAAATCTTTACACACACGCGCAGGTCATATGTGCATGGCTGGTGGCAAAGTATACTTAGTCATATAATTTTGGTGACTTTAGAGCAATAAAGTTTTTTCTGTCTGACAGGGACAAGACATCAGAGACACACTTTTCTCGAAAAAGGAAATTTTCATGAGGATTGTGTTATNTCAGAGACACACTTTTCTCGAAAAAGGAAATTTTCATGAGGATTGTGTTATACTTTTAAATACGCACAGACAGACAGATTTCATTTACTTCTCTGCTTATTCAACAAAAGTCCTTTTCATTTTGTTCCACTTCCTTTTTTTGTCAAGATTTTTCCTTCAAGTACACGCCTAATCCCAGTTTCTTTTCTTCTCTCTCTCTCTCTCTGTCCTTACAGTAAAAATGGTAATGTGAAAGAAGATAAGCAAATTATAAATGTGACTCTTTTTATAAGGAGATTTATTTACAAGACAAGAATTCCATTCAGAATAGAAAAGGGAAAAGCAGTCCGCCGTAAAAGAAGATTGAAAATCCCCAAATGAATTTACTTAGATAAAGTACCAATTCAGCGAAAAGGAGACATCCCGCGTCTCAGCACACAAAACAAAACATTAATTGAAAGTTTTTATCTCTTCTTCTTCTTCCTTTTCAAAAGATGAACATATGTATGTATACCTTTCTTTCTGAGTCCGACATGTATGCATTTCTTCTTATTTAGAAACCAACCAATGATAAAAAGTGTACATATTTTTTTGTATTAACTTTATTTCATGCGGGACAAAAAGAAAGATATTTGATAGTTGGAATTTCAATTTTCAGCAAGAATAAACAAACTAGAAATAAAATCTCTATTAATAAAAAAAACTTCAAGAATTTCCGTCATCTCCAGTCAGCCCAGCTACGGTATTTCCTATAATACAAACTATGCATTCCATGAATAAAAACAAGCGTGTGATTTATGAAGATAAACCATTTTAGACTATATGCTCGTAAATGATTTTTAAACTACTCCATAAATATTCACTAAATGCGGGCTGGAAAATCAACAAAAGCTGCAAAAATACCGTCATTCCATCCATCACTGTCAATTGTCGGTTAACTAGAAAATCCAACTTTTAACCTTTGATGCATTTGTTACTTGCACTACTGATGTTTTAACAAACTGTGTGTGTACACTGTAAACAAATAATCTTGGCAAACTTGGTCTCTGTATGAAAACTGTCTATACTAAACTGCATTCCATTTTACACCTTTTTTCTACGCACTCACACACATAAGCATCTTTTTGTGCTTAGTAAACAGGGAAAAAATAGAATTTATTTACGTGCGCATCCAAGACATTTTGACATGACATGGCATAAGGAGCATGAGCATGCAGTCAAACCTATCAACTGGAAACCACAAAAAATTATTGTTACGACTTAAGCTGATTACTTGATTTCTTTTCTCCTTGCATATTTAGGAGGAGACTATACCGGTTGAAAAAAAGGCTGAGTTATTGGATAGGCATTTGTTCTCCATATGCCGTGAATGATACATAATAATATGCGGTGGTGGTAAAAAATATCATGTTCTTCCCCACCACCATCAAAATAATCATCACCACCATCTCAAGAATCCAAACATGTTTGTTTGCACTGCATAAGATCAAACGTGTTACATTTTAGGATAAGAAGGAAAGGAAAAGACTGCTAAAGCAGGCAAACAGAAGCATTCAGAGTCAGCAAAAATTCGTCTTGCTCATATCGTATTAAAAAATACTTTTATTTTATTCACATTTTTATTACTTTTCCAGATGAAGTTGTTTGCACGGCGTGTTGTGTTCTTTGGCAATTTGAGACGTTGGATGAATGTGCATGTCAGGCCGCGGGTTGTGTGTGATATGACAATTGGCAAATAGACAAACTTGAAGTGAAGAAGAGAGATTAACTAAAGTTGTTGCTCTTCACTTTATTGCTTTGCTCCTTCTGCTTGCTATCTCGTTTGCTTACTATTTTTAGACTGGAGAAGATTATTGCATGAAGAAGGAAAAACCATACAGATAAGTACTTAAATATTTGTACGCTATTGCTGGCATTGCTGGGTGTATTTACGAGGATGCGTAAGTGAAAGTGAGTTCAAGGAAGTCAAACTTTGCTTGAAAAGAGTGACGGCCAAATTGAAGGTTGTACTCAAAGAAGCACAGTTTGAAATTGTTTGCTGGTCTTGATGCAATCATGTTGGCAGAAGTGAAGGAAGAAACAGAGCATTTGTTTTTGCGTCTTTGAGAGGATGGTGCCAAAGTGTTTTCAAAAAAATATCTTAGTCACGCATAAAAAATCCGGAAGTGAGTTGGCCACACATAAAAAAATGTAATGAAATAATATGATGATGACAAATGCAAAAATGTTGTTGGCGATGTATGTGAGTAGCTGTCTTATTTATATGAGAATTACGGGATAAAGATTGAGTAGAGTACAGATTTAGACTGGTAATAATTTTATTTATGGGGCTTTACCTAGATATTAGGTATCTTGAAAAATTTGTCTGCAGAAATAAATGCTTCATATCTCTAAACGTTCATTCTATAGTTCCCTGTGCATGCATCGCTGCTAAGACTGCCACCACCTCCCCTTGTCCAAACCTGGAAGCCCGGGTGTATCCATGACTTGTCGACTGGCAAACAAAAAACGGGTGACAGTAACCGAACAGCCATAAAATTGCATGTCTTACTGAATGAAAACGTAAACTCAGCTCTAGTTTGTAGTTTCCAACTTGTATGTACGTAAAATAGTCCCAAATGTATTGCTGATAATATTATTATTGCTAATAGCTGGGGACAACATCTTCGATAGGTTCTATGCACAAGGTTTTATTACAGCTAATCAATTAAATTTTTTGACTAATTACCAGTTTTCAGTATTTTTATGAAAACTAAAAGTTCTGAAATATGAGTGATGCAGGATCATCATTGTTAACTGTAAAGTTAGGGCATAAGATTCTCCCTGGTCGAGTAACAGTAGGGACTTACGACGGAAAACAAAGTTTTTTAACTGCTGCAACTTATGGAGAAAGGGTAACGCCGTTTTTTCACTATTTAAATTTTAATGGATACAATTGAAGCAGATGTCGGCTGGTTGCACGTTAAATGCATAAATTCCGAATGAGAGTCATCGAAATAAAATATCATCGACATAAGGACACTGATGTATGCACGAAGGTTTAACCATAATTATCTTTATTCCAAGATTTTACTCGTTCCACTAAAAAAGCCTAGTGGGGTGCCTACTGGGAAAACTGTGGATGCACCAATCGATGATCTTACCTTTCTTAATATCGACCAGCCAATTACTTGCATTTGTGCAGGTCAAATGACAAAAAATTCGGATCGGTCTCATTTGTTTGTGGGAACGTTGTCAAATGTGTTTGGATACGACGTTGAGAACAATAAGGACTTGTTTTTCAAGGAGGTTAGAGAGTAATGTGGCAAGGTTCATGTATGAATAAGAAAATAATTGCACAATACGCTTGAGAATCTTATATTTAATGCAACAGATACCCGATGGCGTCAATACAATTGTCACTGGACCACTTGGTGGTTTAGAAGGCGGAAATGATAATCCCATAGCCATTGTTGGTGGAAATTGTACACTTCAAGGTTTTGATGCAGAGGGAAATGATTGCTTCTGGACAGTTACAGGTTTGTTTTTAGTGTAATGATTTTTGCAGTGCTAAGCGTATTCTTCTTGCATTACAAATAGGTTTTAATTGACGAGTGGAGTTAATATATTCATCCTTGAAAATCATGCTGACTGACGTAAATATTTTTATTGCGTGTAATATAAATTGATATGAAACATTAAAGGGGACAATGTGGGCGCTATTGCGTTTTTGGATTTTGATGCTGATGGGGACAATGAGGTTATTTATTAAAACAAATTAATTGTTCTATATATCCAATGTCGGAATAAAGTGACGATTAAGTTGGTTGTGTTATAAATATAACATATTTTTGAAGATGGTTGTGGGCTCGGATGACTTTGATATTCGGATTTTCAAAGGCGATCAGATCATTGGAGAAACATCAGAAACTGATGCTATTTCTGCCATTGCCCCAATGCATGGCAATGTGTTTGCTTACGCTTTAGTAAACGGCACAATTGGAGTTTATGAGAAACTGCAAAGGCTGTGGAGAATCAAAGTGAGAAGCTAAATTTTTTTATGCGAGTTTTTATGTAAAGTACTTATCGAAATGAAAGCGTGTGCAAAACGATTTGTTTGAATTGATAGTCAAAAAATCATGCCATTGCCATTTGCGCATTCGATTTTGATGGAGATGGGATTCCAGAGCTGGTAACGGGGTGGAGTAATGGCAAATTGGACATTCGTAATATTCGAAACGGTGAAGTTCTCTTTAAAGACAATTTCACCAATCCACTCGCTGGGATATGTACTGCAGATTTACAGATGGATGGAAGAATGTACCTGGTTTGCTGTGACGTCGAAGGGGAAGGTGAGAAAAAGAAAAATGTTTCTCAAACCTCTTTTTTCGCATCAAGAATTTCGCTATAGATTTTAAGTGCAAAATGTGCCTGCCTACTGTATGATTTTCAAATTATAGTTCGTGTTTACCAGCCCAGTAGTCACGATGGTAGGATTTTGTACATTTCTCCAAATGTGGAACAGGAAGCCATTCGGGAGCTCAGCGTGAAAAAGCACCATTTGCTTCTAGAACTTAGAAATTATGATGCGTCAAACGCTTCATTGGCAAGTACAAGTGGTGTTACTGCTAGTGGTCCTGGTGCCGCTGCAGCCGGAGCGGTGAATGCCACTAAAAAGCTACTGATGAGAGGAGCTTCTGCAGTAAGCAAATCAACAGAGGTGGAAACTCAACAAAGACCTCCGGGAGCAATACCAGTGTGTAAAACAAAAGCTGAACCCATAAAATATTATGACAAATTAGCTTTATGGCGCTATATAAAATTCTAAAACATTTATTGTCTATCTAGGCAAAGACACAATTGCATACGGCCTTTTCCATAAATGCTGGTACAGCAGATAAGCCCCCTCACATTGAAATCACACTGTTGTGTAAAGAAGAAAAGGAGTCGGAAGTGAACAGTTATGTGAAAATGCCGATTCAAGAAAGACCGTCTCGGGTATGTAAACAAAGCATTCAACAAGTCGTATAACCAGCAGCACATCGTATTTTTTTACAGCTATAATTTTATTGTGACAAAACATGAATGTTAACGGAATAATAGCTGTTACGAAATGTAAAATTATATGCCTAAGAAGTTTATTGTATGCTTAGCAGATATTTTTGTTTTACTTTTTTAATGAAAAGATTTGCATGTGGCTCAACCAAAATTTTTTGCTTGCGGAAGAGCTAGAGCACAGACTGGCTTTCAATATCTCCTTTGTCTCTTTGAGAAACAACCGTGATCTCATTTTAAATGTGAGCGCAAATGGGAATATTCTTGTGAGAACTAACGATATGGATCTAGCTGGGGACGTGGTGCAGAGCATTTGCCAGTTTCTTAATATTTCTGATCTCGAGGTAAGATACTATACTGTTATGCATTCGTTAAATGGGAATATTCTTGTGAGAACTAACGATATGGATCTAGCTGGGGACGTGGTGCAGAGCATTTGCCAGTTTCTTAATATTTCTGATCTCGAGGTAAGATACTGTTATGCATTCGTACTTAAAAAGAGAGACGTGCTAAAATAAACAATAAAATTGTTATCATATATTCCATTATTACCAAATAATTATTGTTTATCTCATTAAAATTATTATATCATCATCAGCAAAAAAACATGAGAGTTTTTAACTGCTCTTGTGAGAAAATGTTATGAAAAGGAAATATTGACTGTTAATACAGACGGAGGCTGATTTCCCTGAGGAACTTTCCCAGCTTGAAATGCTGCTGAGAGGGATCGAGGAATATCAAGAGAGCAATGAGCGACTCGGAGCAGACATTTCAGACCAGTCGGGAGTAATTAAAAGTTTGTTGATACGAGCAGAGGATGCAAGGCTTATCGGGGACATGTACGAGAATGACATAAAAATAATCTTGAGTTTTTGTACAGCTTCATTCATTTGATTATGTGCGTGGGAAATTTTTAAAAATACATTTTTATTTTGTTGAAAATATTTTTTTTGTTCAGAAAAGGGATGAGGAAATGGTATATGCAGCTGAATGAAGTAAATCGAGCGTTAATCACTCAACATCAGATACGCTGCTCGACTAACGAAAACGTTGCAGATTCAATCAAATCGATTAATCAAATTATTCAGAAAGCTGCAAGACTTCGTGGTGAGTGAAAATTGAATGCTAAAAATATGCATTAGCATTATATTATTTTTGGTGTGTGTGTGTAGGCCAGTGGTTTTGATTTTGTCTGTGCGGATGACACTTTGTTGTTAATTCGATGAAATTTATTGTTCACGCAGTGGGAAGACCGAAGGCAAACGTGATAACGGCAAGTCGTGAGGCAATCAGGACCAAGAATATTGAAGCTCTGACACGCATCATAATATCTGGAGCTAGCTAGTAAATTAATTTATTGATGTAAAATCATTTTATCTTGTATGCAACTTAGTTTATGTAAATTTATACAACAATCACAAAATCTCTTATTTAATTTGTTGATTAACAACATTTCCTTGTGTGTGTACTGTACAAAATAAATTTGCAAATTCACGACTTAATTCTAAAATCTGCTATAAGCGGTAAATGATCTGAAGGAGTGTAAAAATTTGGCAAGGACACTTTTCTTGGTTCATCAACTTTGGTTAGAGTGGCCAACACATCCTTGTTTGGAGGAGGGCATGTACTTAGCAGTTCAAAGTTGTCAGCTTGATATAAAATATAATCTATGCAACCCTCAAAGCAAGTTGTTATGTTGGTTAGCTCTTCCGCTGGATGACTGTTGGTAAATTTGAGGGAGTGCCGTATACTAATTCCTGGAGAAATTTTTTCTTCAGAATCTAAAAATTAATTATAAAATAATTTCTTTAAAAAACCACAATGGCGCATTGAGAAGAGTATTTTTTGTTTTATTAAATGGAGGTCCTTACGACTAGTCCAGTCTTCGTCGTTTTCATCTATTTGACCACTTGTTAGAAAGCGATAAGAACTAAATGGCGGTGTGCAGTTGAAATCTCCGCAGAACATTACTGCTACTCGTTGATCAGGATTTTCATTTTTCACTTGAGCGACCTTCTTCTCCAATAGGTTTATGCAGGTGGCTGTCTGAAGGAGTCTAATATGATCTGCGTCAGGGTGAAAGTAGAGGTGAATGTTGCCTATAATAAGGATTGTTTTCCTTGGACAATGGTTCACTTGGAAGACTGAAATATGAAAAACTGTGTTTCTATCTTCTAGCCTTTGCGTAAAATCATCCCCGACAGTTTTCAGTTTCTCCCAAAAAGGTAAAGTCTTCATTTGCTCAAGAATCACAAACGGGCAAAATTCAAGCTCAGTTAATTTTACAGGATTGTGAAAAGTGGCGATGCCTTCTTTGGTATTTCCTGTTTTTGAAGTGTGCCGTCCTTTGTATTCCTTGATTGAAAAGTAGGGTTCAAAATTCCCCTACAATTTTAAAATAACAAAACTCTATAATAAAATAATTTAGAATCAAGGATGATGTATAAATCATTTTAATGTCAATCACCTCAAAATATTTCTCGTCCACTTCCTGTAGACATATCAAATCTGCTTCATATGACGTGATCTCCTTATTCAAAATTGGCAACCTGTATCCAACGTCTAAACTTTCTTTCGGGCTGCTGATAAACCACTCCGGAGTTGCGTACGTATCTGCCAAAATGTTATATGAAAGTACTCTCAAACAATCGCCCTCTGTTCTTTTGGGACAAAGTCTGGATAATCTCTCCAAGTACAAAAATGTATCCACCTGCAGCGGTGAAATTGGATTTGATAGAACCATGCTGAACGTCTTTCCAAACATTTTTTCATTATTTGCAGGTGTACACGAGAATCGAAGATATCCACCTTCCATGCCGGTTTCGGGGAAATATATTGGAGTTGACCCGCATTCTACCCAGGGATCTGCTGAAGCGTTTAAATTATTAGCTGTTACCTCATCCGCCTTGGATTTCTTCTTACGTATCGGGGGAGTTCCTGGACTGGGTTTCTCTCGCGAAAATTCCCACATGTAGCGACTTAACTTTTTGTTAAAATTAAAACTAGTTTCCATCCGGTAAGGAAACAAGGGAAATGTGGGCATATACACACCGAGAAATTTAGCGGCATAGACTTCTGGCGGATTAAAAATTATATCGTAGACATGTTCACCAATTTGTATTTGCAGTCTGGAGGAATCGGACAACCCCAAAGTTAGAAGCGTTCCCATTTCTGTTGTCTCATCAATAATACCATTTGCACCACTGTTGTCCTTAACAAGAAATTTTACTGTTCCGTCAAATTTTTTAATTTTTTTCACAATATTTGTAACAATTCGAGTCGTCACACTTGCAATAGAATCTGACGCACTCCTGTTAAAATTGAAAATTTTCCCACTGTGTAGAGTAATCTGCATTTGAAACCTTTCATCCCCTGGTTGATACCGAATGATTGTCATTTCGTCTTTCAGCATTGCTTCAGTTTTTTTGACAAAATCTTCATTTTCTTGTGCCATTTTTTCGGTTACAACAGTCCTGTAAATAATTTGGTGTGCTCTGTTCCATAAACCGTCCTCGTTTTTTCTCCTTGATGGCACCGCTCGTGGGACTTTCTGGAAACTCCACTTTGAAACTGATGGATCGGATGAAACCGTGGAAAAACTTATAACTTCTTGGCAAGGATAACGTTTGAAAAGTGACGGCAGCGCTTGTATGATCCCCACATTTGCTATTTTAAAACGACTGCTGCCAGAGTGCAGGCACTGACGAAAAACGTTTCTAGAGTACATTTACGCTCTTCTTCCTGATAAGTGCTTATCATCTACCCATTCTGATTAAAGGTTTGTTTGATGTGTTTAATTAAAATCGTCCCAAAACGTTAGTACTTGTGTTTACGTGGAAAAATGCCGAGTTGACGTAGGAAATTCCTGGATAAGCTCGCTCACAAGTCGCACGAGACGTACACACATGTAATAACCATGTGTTGCCGACAGCTGACGAAGCTCTTCAGATTTCTACCTCGACTTTGCCATGGCATGTGGGGGGAGGGGAGTGACAAGCGCTTTCTACATAAATCAACCACTGGCACTGACTAATTGTCAGTGACTCAGTGAACACAAATGTGAGATGATAATTTTATTTAGTAATACATGGTAGAAATATGCTTTTTCTAAAGTCACCGTGAAAGCATCGCGTGGTTTCTCGTTCCCGGCGCTTCACACACCTAAGCACATTCTTGTGCTCTCAATTTGCGCAAAATGCATAATGGATTCTATTCATGATGGCTTTGACATCGGTCTGCCTGCTTGCATTGCCTCTTTTGTGTGAAAAAAAAAAAAAAAAAAAGTTTCAGGTAGGCTTCCAGTACATGGCTGGGATGCTGTCATAAAAATCACAGTTTAAATTTTGGGATGAACATCATTTTCACAAAATATTTTCAATCAAGTGTTCATGTACTCATCCTGAATGACGAGAAAGGAAAAAGGAAATACGTTGTATCAAACTAAACTATTCAAACATTGAATTGACAGTGAAAATGTGAATGAACACGTTCACAAAATTATATATGGTTATCAGGTAAAAGCATATTTATATGCATTTATTGGGCATGATAATGTCAGTTTGAAAAAGACGGACACTTTTCTATAATATGCAACATGAAATTTTGCTAGACACAGCGTTCGAAATAACGGTCACGTCACGGATGGACAGACATAGTTGTCAGGCATGACACGAATAAACAAACCCAAGCAAAGAATGCATTACTTAAGCAATACGCGTGCTAAATCTGTTCATCGTACCCATTTAATCCAGTAATATACCTATGTAGAATCTTCGATAGGCTCCATGGCATGTGTGTGTGGTATGCATGTACTCTCTGCCAGTGCTAGTTACATTTCAAAACTACTTTGTTCTAGATTAATAATTGGAAAGGTAAAGCATATTAATAATGCAGCAAACTTAAAGATATCAATGTATGGTGCATGCATACTAACAATCACATGATATGCGCGTTATTGCTTTGCATTATAAAACGAATGTACATACTACTTTTCATGAAAACTATACGATTTACTTACAAAATATAAAGTGAGCATAATACCTAGCATCCAAAATTCAACTACTACTATTTCCTCCTCTCCGATTGGTTTGTATCTGTATTCTTACATTTTCTCTCATTGTCTCATAAATCTCAACAAGCCCACACGACAAAAAAAAAAACAATACAAGTCTGTCCATCTATCTAGCCATCTTCTTACATTTACATACAAATGATATGTCGATCCAACACTGCTGAATGTATATGTAAGATATTTTCTTAGATATAAAGAAACTAAATAGCTACTTGATAATACGCAGAG
>JAHZMZ010002531.1:0-10499 GCA_027743805.1 Lepidocyrtoides sp. E14 | reverse complement strand
TTTTTCTCATTACACATGTGAATAGGCTGGTCTTGTTTTTCAGACTACTCCAAAATGTATACTAGGTCTGTCCCAACTTTCTTCTCAAGAACTTTGTTCTATTAAAGTACTGAAGTTCCATACGAAATGTATGACTTTTTTGCTGAAAATACACTAAACTTACAATGGACGTGCATAATTCAAAGGTCTATTATTCTTTTTAAAATAGTTATCATTCAATCCAAATTGCACCAAACTCCAGTGATAAAAAGGAGGTCATGGTCAAATGGTTAGACCGTTTGCGAGGAGATCCACAATAAGATGGAATGATTCCAGATACCGCGAAAAGGACAAAACAGCAATTGTGGAAGGTGGTTTCGTCAATTAAAGACAATCCTGCGTTTAGCCAGGAGGTCTATCAAATTGATAAATTAGCGATCGCAAGGGGACATAAAGTTCTTCGGCTTCCACCATACCATTTTAAGTCCATATTTATAATTGTAAAAACTACCAAGCAGGTAACTAAATTGCTTAAATTTTAGCACATTAATTTGTTGAATATAGGTTTCTTCAACCCAATTGAAGGATCTTTGTTTGATGTGAAAACGCTGGTCGCTAAACTCAACACTAATCAAAATGTGGATGAAGTGCTTAAGTTCGCTCTTGAAGCTTTAAACAACTATAGCCCGCAATTGTGGCAAAAGCATGTGGCTCACGCAAAGAAGTTAGTGCATCCTAACTGGCTCTTGAAAATATCGCATATTTTTATGCCGGCACTAGATAAAAAAATTATATTGAATTAAAGGTTAATGGAAAAGTATTGGGAAGAAGACCGTCATGTAGATGTCAGTGTGTCACCACTTATTATTCCTCTCTTTGACGACTCCGATGCGGAAGAACAAGAGGACGACTCCGATGAGCAAGAACAAGAGGAATATGACGATGATATTGAAGATGGCAGCAACTCTTCTGACCAGCGCGGTGAATCCTGTCTGGAACCAGAATTCGATTTTGACCCTGTAGAATTCGAAAACGATTTTCAACAAGAGCACGAGGAGGTCGAACAGTTCCATGCCACTCATGCTGAAACTGAATCTGCTCCTTCACTTTTTAAACTTCCTGGGCGTCGTGGAGGTGGTAGGAAGCGAAAGTTTGCTTATCTTGATTGGGACGAACCAGTCTAAGTAATTGTGCTCTAATATTGCTAAAGTAGTACGCTAATGGTAGCTCATTTATATATATGAAGCAGGTGTTTAATTAAATATATATTTAACATTATAAATAACATTTTAATTCAGTTAACTTCAGTTATTTAACCTTAATACTTTATAATTCAGCAAGACATGAGTGGTTCCGACTATTTTACGTCTATTTAAGCTCTAATGGAAGTATCATTTACTATAATCTATGCAAGCTGTTTCATTTTTACTAAATCTGATATAAACAAATGTATATTCATAAAGTTTTAATTTCAATAATTTGCACTAGATGTATAAAAACTGAGTAAAACTACGAGCACTACCAAGTTTCTTTGACTGCATGATGGTTAAGATATGGTTACTTCATTTAACTTCAGTTATTTAACCTTAATACTTTTATAATTCAGCAAGACATGAAAAGTTCCGGCTATTATACGTCTATTTAAGTTCTAATGGAAGTATCATTTACTATAATCTATGCATGCCATTTAATTTTTACTAAATCCGATTTAAACAAAAGTATATTCATATAGTTGTAATTTCTATATTTGGGAAGCTCATGGTGAGTAAATGGAATGGCCGTCGAATGTTATGCAATTATCGCTTGTATCGTATTTACGTATGTTGCAGCAATAAATTATACAATTGGAGAAAAAATATTTTGTCTATAAATGGTTCATAATTCATATTCAATATAACATAACATATTTTCTAGCATAAACAAAGTTGAACTTGAAAAATATCGTGAACCATATATTGACAGAAAGAAATGTAAAATAAAAAATAAAAAACAATGTCAGTAGGTAGATGCCAGATGCTTCGTGTTCGGTGAAAGTTGCTCATTATTACATCGCAATATCATAATAGCTTGGTAGCACAGCATAAACGAAGATTCAATTTTTTTCATTTTACCTGGAGGAGTTCGTTCGACATTCGTCATCATTTGTCTTTAAACAGCTGGTTTTTCATATATTGCCCCTTACCTGCATTTTCCCGCATGAGATTGGTGATAGGGAAGGGAAGATATTGGATGGAAAAACTCCATGGTTTCATAAGCCAACAACTTACATTGAGATTCTATTTATAATTTACTATTATACATAATTTTATTCATCCCATCTCCCATTACTATCAGTTGTTGAATCGTTCCTCATCATGAACAAATTAGACTAGAATAATGATGGAAAACTGCATACAAGTTCATACTTTATCCTGATCGAAACCTAGAGATAGCACGAGGAGATGGCATACCACATTTTAAATTCGCGAAAGGGGTTGATGTCCACCACCCTACTACTGTTTGTTATCCTATCACTTTCTGTACTACAAGTTTCGTCAAAAACTGAATATTTGGATGGAGATCCAAGGCCCAATCGTCCTTATGCATTGGATCATACGAAGGAGTTTAAGGAATTTTGTTTAGCTCAAGAAGTGAGCAGAAAGAGCCCAGAAAAAATTGCCAAAGGTAATTTTTGTTTGTCATCATAAACCATTAAAAATAATGTGCCTCGTGACGAGGTTGAGGTCCTCGTCCATTTGAGGTCCAATATAAATCAGATTTTCTACTTTTACAGATGAATGCAAAAGAATTCGCGAGCTTGATTTCCACCACGATGACCTCGCCATTCTTTTCATGATATTTGTTATATTATTGTATGGCGCTTTAATCCGAAGCGTATTAATATTTTTTCATATTAGTCTGCCATATACCGTTTTCATGATGACCTCTGGAATGATTCTTGGATTTGCTGCGAAATACAATTGTTATGAACTGTACATATTCACTGCAATATCTAGACTACATGCAAAAATATATTTGTTCACGTTTCTGCCGGCACTACTATTTGAAAGCTCGTTCAGTATATCAGCACATGTATTTGTAAAAGCAGCTGGACAGGTAAAAAGTTAACTCATTGCCATCATTGGAATATGTTGCTATTTAAATTATGCTACTACATCGTTCCATATAATAAAGATTCAATACCAAAAATTCGTTTAATTTCCTCAGGTACTAATATTAGCGTGTCCAGGAATGCTGTTCTGTACCATCCTTACTGCATTTGTTTGCTACATCTTCTTTGCCACTTATAACTGGTCCTTGTTGGAAGCAATCTTTTTTGGTTCCATTATATCAGCAACAGGTCAGTGACTTTTCCCGTTTTTTGTCTTTTACGCAACAAACACTGCTGCACTGTGGTATGTGTACGATTTCACCAAATACAGATCCTGTGGCTGTGGTTGCCATTTTAAAGGAGCTTGGGGTAGCTGAAACCCTTAGCGTTCTTGTTGACGGCGAATCTTTGTTGAATGACGGTGTTGCCATCTTGTTGTATGAAGTTCTGCACGGAATGTTAGTAACTCACGAAGCTCACGACACGGAAGCGCAAGTAGGACACATTATAAAAGACTTTTTCAGAATTGCTATCGGAGGTTTTTAAATAAATATGTACACATTGAAAAAGTAAAGTATGCGTAAAATTTAAGGAAACTGGTGCAAAAAAATAATTAAATTTTAAATTAGGACCTATTTTTGGCTGGTTTATGGCAAAAGTTGCAATATTTTGTCTGACTCGTGTTTTCAATGATCCCGTGGTGGAAATAACAGCAACTTTGGTTGCATCATATTTAACCTATTACATTGGGGAAGCCGTTTTAGGCGTATCTGGCGTTATGGCTGTGGTACTGTTGGGAATAACAATGAGTTCAGAAAAGACGTGCATTTCACCTGAAACGGAACATGAGCTTCACAACTTTTGGGGCATGTTGGGACACCTCGCGAATACTGTTCTTTTTTTTCTGACTGGAATCATTATTTCAGAACGTGGTGCAAGAGACATTGCCTTGCTGGATCTATATTACCTAATTTTACTATATTGTGCGTTAAATTTGATTAGATTTTTGATGTTGCTGCTATTTAGTCCAGTAATCAGTCGAATGGGGTAGGCTACTATTATTTTGATGTTAAAATTTATGGATTGAGTATATACAAATATACAACCTTTGGGAATTGTTCAGATACGGAATGACCTGGCAAAATATGATAGTTATGATGTGGGGTGGTTTGAGGGGGGCCGTTGGCATTTGCCTTTCCTTGGATGTTTATGAAGACGTCACATTCTGCAGTAATGAAGACAAACAAAAAAGCCTATTGGGCCCAAAGGTAAAGTTTATAAATGTCCTGATACTGCAACATTAAAAAACGAATTCAAAACTTTTGATGCTTCTTCTCTTTAGGTTTTACTTCAAACAGCGGGAATAGTATTCCTCACACTGGTTGTGAATGGTACCACAACTAGAAAACTGTTGGATGTGCTAGGTCTAACTGAAGTATCCGCAGGTAGAATGGAAGAAATGAGAAATGCAATCCGGACAATGACCATTGCCCAAAAGAAGGCTTTGCAAATGCTACGGCATGATCGATTTCTCGCAGATGCCAACTGGAAGTACGTTTCAGAGAACACTAAAATTGAAGACCCTTACAAGAATGTAAGGTATCAAGTTAAGATGTACAGTTAAGACAACAGTGATAACAAAGCTTTAAAAAATATACTGTAAATTGCTTTTTTCAGAGACACAAAAAGTTAATAAAAAAGCCAGCAAATACTTCAATCGTTTCATTGGGACCAGAAAATGTACTGAATGAGTGTCCGGATTGTCATGTGCATGTCCCAAATTTGCCTACAAATGAAGAGTTAAAGACTATGACAAATGAAGCCAGACTTCGGGTGATAAAAGCTATGAAAGTGTGTGAAAAAGTTGTTTTTACTTTCGTTTAAACAATGTGCATGTGCTCAAATAAATTTGCCTAAGTAAAAACTGTTTTCTTGTTAGATTTCTTATTGGGCTCATTTTGAAAAAGGAGTGTTGACAGAGGTCGCTGTACTCATTTTGGCGACAACAGCGGACTCCTGTGCTGATAAGGATTTTTACATGGTTCATACTAGAGACTTGAAAAAGTACTGGCAAATCCGAGGAGTCTACCCTTGGCTCAAGGAGCAATTGCTGCTACATATTGGCGAGGAACACAATTTGTACAATTTCCCTCCTCCGAAAGCAGAGTTAGTCACTCAGCGTATCTGCATGTTTGGTTTTGGTAGATAATACTAGGTCCTCTAAGTGTAGCCAAAATTTAATGCTTAACATTTCTATAAATACAGATGGAGACAGTGGTTTTGGCGGGTGACCAACAATCATATCTTTGATTACATCATAATATCAATAGTTATTCTGAACATGATCCCAGCAATATGGCAGTTAATCATGGAGAGTCGCTACGACCCGTGCAAAAACCCAGATACGGCTAGCCAGGAATATTATGATCAAGTTTTCAGATTGATCAATATTGCGTTTTCACTTATATATCTTCTCGAATTTGTAGCTAAAGTATGCTTAAATCCCACGAAAAGCTCTTGTTATTAGCTCGCTGCATGATTCATGCAGAAGAGCTTATTTATTATTGCGCTTGAAATAACAATTTTCGGTCCGCTTACCTTCCACACCTTGTAAATCGGTTTATCTAGAATCTCGGTTTGAACTTCAAGGACTACTGGAGTTCCAAATGGAACTGGCTGGATGCGGTGATTTTGGGATTTTGCATCATTGATGTAATTTTAAGTCATCTCGACATGTGTACAAATCATAGTACTCTGCCTCGCCACGTTTACAAGATTGTCAAGATAATACGCTGTCTCAGGAGCATAAGATTGCTGAAAGTAAGGTTTTACTTGTAGTAGGTTCGATTTGCATTTTCCAACATTTAAATAGCACAAGTATTTTGTAGAATATTGACTTTCATAGCCGCTTACTCCTATCATCATGGACTACATAAATGGTCAGATAAACAGACAACTGTTCCTGGGGTACGATATTGCGCTAGGCTTTATAATGGGCTGCGACGATGTACTGAAATTTCTTCCTCACATGATTGAGAACAAAAAGGTGTACAACAAAATTCGTACTTGTATTGAAAAAGAAAGGTTGGAGGCGGTTAAGGAGATGGGTAGGTTGAACTTTTAATGACATTCGCACAACATTTTGCACAAAGTAAATGAAGATACACACATAACATACAAACGTGATTAATCGCTAATAATTTTAGGCATGCTTCAAAAGTCTCACCCGGGTATAGCTATTGCTATAAAAACTCGCCATGCGGGTCGTTGCGTTCTCAATCAGATGAAATCTACATTGAGTGAACTACGCAGTGACGGTACGAATAAAGTTTTGTGATAAATGTCGTAAAAGCGGCTTATATGTCAAGGGATAACACAGCGATTCATCTTTTGAAACAGGCTTGCTGGATGAGAAAGAAAATGATTTGCTTACTCTTGCACTTGAAGAAAGAATGAGACATCTTCAATTTTCTCCAAACTGCATAACACCACCAGCGCCAGAGGTCATACTACAAAATCTGAATTGGGTTTATGAAAATAGTGAACTACGCGATTTTATAATTGTATACATGTAAAGTATTTTGAAATTACACACTGTTTACAACTATAGAATACAACTGCTAATTCTCAGGCTAATTTTTTCAGCAAAATGCTACACTTTTGCAATATGAGGCGAATGATGTAATATGCACGGTAGGAGATCCGCCTCTAGGTATTTATGTGATTGCCACTGGAATGGTTAGAATACGCTATGATCCAGACCCAGAAGTGAAACAGTTGAAGGAAAATTATGGACTCATGCCTAGCATGGAAATTTTCAAGGATTTTGACTTTGATAGGCAAATGGAAGACTTATTCTCAAGCGGAATGATAATTGGCGAATCCTCTACTGTCACCGGGCGCCCTCAAGCTGCTACTGTAATTTGCGAAACAGAAGGGGTGACTGCTTTTCATATTCCCATGAGTGCTTTGACGCTTGCCTTAAAAACATTTACTGATAAGTTTAATTCATTGGAAGAACGACTTTGGCGATCGTGTGGAATGAGGAGAGCAAGTTGGTTCTTGCCGTTGCAGCCACAGTATCAGGTACCTTGCCGCGTCAGCTACATTTATGCGAAAAGTTTTGACAGAAATGCATCGCGTGCCATACTTTTGACGCACGTTCATGTTTTCCTTTCATGCTAGATGTATCCTAAAGAAAAAATTGTAACGATGCTGGAGCGTTCTTGTGCTCCAATAGGACCAGAGTTTGATTTCATCCGTATTCCAGCCTACGTTGAAAATGTGATTCTGATCGAAGGATGGGTTGAGGATGGACAGAGTGGTGAATTATTCATTGCCCCAACACTGATTCCAAGGGCTACCAAGTTTTTACAAATGCGAGACAACCCGATGACAGTCAATCGAATTTTGCTCGTTCTCGCAGAGGATAAAAATCCTGATGATAACGATCTTAGTGACTTGGCACAATGCTTCAATGTAGCAAGAAAATATAGGAGGAATTCTCTTAATGAACAGGTTTGTCATTTTAACATCCTTCAAAATTAAATTAATGCTCAGTTTGAAAATGTGGTCGCTGCAGAGGATATATTACCAAACTGTAAAACCTGTTCTGTTCATTCAGATACCAACTGGCACGAAAGAAGTATCTAAACTGAATAGAGCTTCTGTAGCAGTCAACTTTGGAGTTCGTAAGTGTTTTGTATACCAACTCTTGTCAGTGTCTGTTCTCTATCTGAGTTCAAGGAAACATGCTATGGTTAAAAGAACTGTTACTGTATTTACTTAGATAAAAGTAGCAGAAGGTCTTTGGCACCTACCTATGATCCAAGAAAGAGCCCATCCGAAGCTGCGGCAGCACGAAGAAAGTCAATGCTCATCCGGCGAAAAAGTCTTGCTGGGTCCCATCATACTACAAGCTTAGATGAAGAAGACTCAAACTAACGGTGGTCTACTGAACTACCTGTTTGAAATATTATCTGATTACCCACTTCACGGTTATGTAGCTTTATATGTGTAGAGGTCACGAGTTAAAAAAGGAAAAAAAATAAACCAGAACGATTCTGCATTTTCTGAAAAACGATTTTACCTCCAAAGTTTTATTTAAAAATGTAGTTTTGTTAAAAGGAAGCCCTACCATTACACATATCCAAGTATGTATATATTCTTTAAACTAGCAAGCTCTTATATTTCTAGCATAACAATGCCACCTGTCCAGTATCGGATCCCACCAAAAGAAACTGGTTCAGAGGTAAATGACGCATACTTGTCACAATACCTTTGAACGTATCAGATCGAAGGCGAGTTGAGGAAAAATCTGCGTTATGATCTACATTGCAATGAACCCCAATACGGTTTGAAGTAGTGCAAGAAATCATTTCGGTTCCATGTAGACACAAGGAATGAACTGGTTCCGTTGGTCCCCTACAAAAAGGATCGGCAAGAAAATCATTAGTTTTAGCCTCGTAATAATAACACGAAAAAGTAAGCATCTCACCTCATATTGAATGCGAGTCTATTTTCATCCAAATTCCAAACTGATATACACTGATCAAAGGATGAACTAATAAGTTGATTTTTTTTGTGGGATAAAAGCTGCAGAATCTCTCCATCATGTCCCTTCCACGACCCAAGCAATGTTCCACTTCTTATGTCTAATGTGGACAACATGCCACTGGAGTGGCCTACAGATATAATCTGTCCATTCTCTGAAACAGACATACATCTCACCAGTCCACTAGCTTGTCCAATACCAATCTGGGGTGCAGTAAGAGAGAAAAAACAATCAGATCAAAACTATCTTCCCACAAGCAATTTTATTATCAACGAAATATTTACTCCGATGTATGCCTACTCTCAATTCATACGGCTGAGCTGTTCGGAAATCAACCACTACCACAGAAGAATCGATTCCCCCTCCAACAATTGTATATGAATTTTGAATTTGTCGAAGGCAACAAATAGGCCCACCGCTGGCTTTTGATGTTCCCTTGTCAAATGTTCTGATTAATTTTCCCATAAAGGGATCCCAGATATGAATTATTCCATCTGTTGATGCAGCAATGTGAAGCGGCTCATGAAATAGAACACTGAGTACAGCCTTCTTGTGATTGGTATAGGTCCATTGACAATTCATTACCATACTTTCGTCTCCCTACATATAATTTGTAACAATGTATTGTAACAACTGACAGAGAGTAGCATAACCTACACATATCTATACAGTCTTGTTCAAATAATATGTATAATGCGTAAATAACCACTAGTGTCTTTTTTAGTTTTTGAAACATTTTCGCCTTCTTCAGTGTTATCTCCCTTAAAATAATCATCATTATAAAGACATTCGCACACTCTCAAGTACAAAAGCATATTATAATGACGTTGATATTGTAAATACAGCTTTTGAAGATACCTCTTGCACCTGAATACGATTTCCAAAGCTGCGGGATCCAAAGCTAGATTGTTGATCAATTTTGAGTCTAGTTCTAACTTTATCAGACGACGGACTAGAGTCTGTAATTGATGAATAAAATTCTAACTGCTATTTGTACAATATTTGAATAGCAGTAAGCTTTAAAATCAAAACAGAAGCACGCTTCTGAAAACATTACCGTCTTCCTTAATAGAAAGGGAACGATCAGTCATGCCTTGCTTCAAATACAAGTCCCTAATTAGAGATTCATGTTCATGGCCACTGATAACATCGCAGAGGCTGTTGTAAAGCTGAAATGCAAGAGCACATCCAAAGACAGACGCAAACTCCGGCTACATAAAAATCGCAATTATATATAGATTTAATGACAGGCAAAAACGAATAAAAAGCTTAGAAAGTTTGAAACATTTTGAAACCCATACTTTTACACCTTCATCCCCGTTGTAAACTTTATCAAAAGCTGACGTTATCATTGAAACCAATGGCTTGAGTAGGATATTGCTCAAATCTTGGCCAATCTTTTTCCGAATAGCATTCATCATTCCAACAATCTAAATATCGGATTTTTTTTTAAATCAGTCATAATCCCAATCAATACAAAACACATAATTTTTTTTACAATTCAACCTTGCTGGCCAGAATCGACGTAGAATTGGAACCGGAAGGAAAAGTTATGTCCTCAGCGCATACTAGTCTGCACAATGGGGTCAGAATTGATGTCAATATTGGATCCTTCAATTGTGACATTAAGAATGTATCTGACACGTGATTGAAAATATGTTCCAAGAGTGTTGATACTCCCAGAATAGCAGCTTCGATTGCAACATTTAATTTCCGAACTGCTGAGCTTACGACTTCTGTGCAATAGGGAAGATACTGATGCTCAATAAAGCAGTCGCCGTACAAATCTGATCATGAATAATAATACAAATACTGATTTTATATGCGCATAGCAAGGACAATGGTGTATAAAGCACTTCATTTACACAAAAAAAA
>JAHZMZ010002530.1:0-19176 GCA_027743805.1 Lepidocyrtoides sp. E14 | reverse complement strand
AAACGAATGAGTGAATCAATGTTTCTGCGTTTGCAAAATTGCAATGTGTTCGCAAACGATGAGAAGTAGGGAGAAGAGAGCCGCAAATGGGAAACTACACAGCTGTTGGAATGAAATTGGAACATTTGAAGGTTAAAACCACAGGTAAAATCTGTCATCAATCATATTTTGATGTGCCGAAGAAAACGAAATTACTATTACATCGTAATGCAATATGCAAATGCCTGTATTGTTCAATAAAGCATGAAGTCCAATGTCAGCAGATTTAGTAATATACGTAAATGTACCAAAAGCAAAAAATGATTTAGACTATATTGGATTCAAATTTTAATATTTTATTATCAGTACTTTTTTAAAGAGTAAACCTTGGTAGGTATGTCTCATCGTAAGTTTTAAGTTGACTTAATTCGCAGGTAATGGAATTCACGCCCTTCGCATAGAGACATTAGTGTATTTTTTCTAGAGTCTTCTCAGAACAGACCCATATAATTAGATTATGAATCAGTCTGCAACTTACCTCCATACTTGAACGTTATCTTCTGGTGGAGAATTAAAGATGATTGCTAATTATTCAAACTGATACAAGTACGATAATTTAGAAATTTGAATAAATTTGAGTTGTTAATATCTATATTCTCCTGAGTACATGCATTGCAACTATACAAAATACTTTATGTAGCCAAAAATAAAATGGTATGATCTTCTCTGTAACTAAAAAACTTATTGTGTATGCATGTCATAAACCCTACTAGTGGTGTGTCTATAAGGATAAAAAAGGCATCCATACTTTGTATCATACCGTCAGTCATTTTATTATAATTGGATTTTGGAAGAAATTTTGACACGAGAAAAGTAGTTTTTGTGTGTGAACAAAGCATATTACAGGTTCATCAATTTCACTGGAAAATTGAAAACATTTTGTGAAAACCTAAAAGTTTGGAAAATTCAGTTATTATATACGGAGATCAATTGCTTTGAACCTTTTAAATCATGCGGGCCATAACGTTATTTCAACTTTTTCTTTTTATATTAACACTATATCATAACGAGGTATGAATAATTTTATTGAACATCAGCAAACCATGCACATAATCACAAATTAAGTAGGTGCGTTAAGTAAACATTATGATATGTGTTTTTTAGTCCCATGCCATCATTATTTCACCATGCAAGGTTCAAAATTTGATTACACAGCCGAGTTATGGAACCAGTTTGAAAACTAAAGGTAAGACTCACCATGCCCCAACTAACGTACCGTTATCTTATGATTGAAATAAATATTGTACTGGAACACATATTCAATAGTGAGACTAAAATCCTCCTCTAAACGAATAATCTTAGGTCTGGTACAAATAGTTCAACTGCCTCCAGTTTTTATACAAAACGTAATGATCGGGATATGTGAAAATCACAATCAAAATGTCAGCACTGGAAAGGCAGGAGAGTTCTACTCATGTCAGCAGGTACGATTTTAAAGAAAATTCAATAATGAAAAATCACAGTAAATATCTCTTTACGAAAGACATTTTGTGATTTCGCACTCTTAATTTTTTTAAACTTATCCAGCGATATTCAATCGTTGAGGTTTTTATTGCGGATACCTCCTACACATCATCAAGCAAAACAGATACGCATCAGAAACCACAGCCAGACAGCTTTAACAGCAACATTAAATTTGTTAGAGAGAGTGTTATAATCGAATCTGGCTGTGATTTCACCTTTAATCTTATTCCACTCATGGCTGTCGCTCAAGGTGAAACTCCACAAGGATCTCCAGCTATCCCAAAACAACAGAGAATGTTCTTACGAAGCCCATATCATCAAACTATTCCTGCAAGAAGACCTCCTCCTCAGAAACATGTAGATTCTTCCACGGCAGCAACTCCAGCAACATATCAGAAGAATCCTCCCACTCCCACTCCCATTACTCAAACGACAAGCCATCCACCTCCACCACCGACAAAACAGGGGCACGACATGCACACTCACGCCCGGGCAAACGAAAACATTAATAATAGCGAAAACGAAAGCAGTGAGGGTGTGGACGACGTAAAAATCTCTGAAAAATTGAGATGAGAAATTTAAATTCATATTCTTAGTCAAGTCTTTGGAAAAGTAATTAGTCAATACCATAATTCAAAAGTATTTGGAGAAGGTAGTTAAAAAAGTCAAGTACATCGCACGGCTGCGCTGCTACTGCGTTGTATGTACCTACGCAGCAGAAACTATAGACTATCGGTTGAGATAATTAATTATGGTATGGCTGTAGATAAACTGGAAACGGATTTCTCCTTAATTTTCACAATTAGTCATGAGCATAGTAATCATTTTTATTTTCAATAATTTTATATGTAACTTTTATTTGTACTTTAAAATATGCATATTTATGTTAAACGTTTACCATTAAAATGTCTTAGAAGATAGTTAAAAAAGTCAAGTACATCGCACGGCTGCGCTGCTACTGCGTTGTATGTACCTACGCAGCAGAAACTATAGACTATCTCAACCGATAGTCTATAGATAGCTGTAGATAAACTGGAAACGGATTTTCTCCTTAATTTTCAGAGCATGGTAATCATTTTTATTTTCAATAATTTTATATGTAACTTTTATTTGTACTTTAAAATATGCATATTTATGTTAAACGTTTACCATTAAAATGTCTATTCTTTGTTTTAAAATTTAATATAATTCAAGTTATACTTAATTAACATGTCATCAGTTGAAAATGTAAAAAGAGAAATTAAAACAATCTATATTTTTAACAATAACAGCAAAAATACGAAAATTATAATTGTGTTATTTTCTATATTGCGTCAAATCAGAGAAAGACAGAACAAACAAATTGCTGCCAAATAATGGAATAAGTTAGTTTGCTTATGCCAATTTCCAAAACCGTTTTCAAAGCGGGATACGCGTAAGTGGATACTACATAAATCAATCATTTATGCGATGGGGGATGGTGAATGATAGGGTGAGAGTTTTAGACTTGGAGGAGAAAGTTGCTCTAACAGATATAATATGGCATGGGCACGACATCATAACATAATATACTCCTCCACGAAGTAACCGTCATGTCAGTGTCACCGTCAGCCAGCATTTTGGCAAGCATAGCAGATTGCATGCATGCTGCCACCAAAAGTCTCGGTGACCACTGACCAGCAAACCACAGAGCAGACAGACACCAAAATTTAGATAAACAATAAGAGCTTTGCGGAGTAGGTGGTTGCAACTATTACAAACCAATGAAACATCGAGTGATTGAAAAGCCGCTTAATGCAGACTTTTTGCCGATTTTAGAAGCTACTACAGATTTGCCGTATCATGATGATTCTCCCCTTCTGTCATTATTATCATCACCCCGTCGTAGTAGTGGCAAGGCAAATGACACAAAATCATCAAACGGAGCAAACAAACAAAGCAACTATACTGAAAACTGATCATAGCCACAGTTAATAATAATTAAATTTTACACAAAGTTTGGAACATTAGTGTACGTGTCAGCTGGCAGTTCAGGCTCAAAAACAAAGTAAGTAGACTAGAATCTCCCTCCTCCATCCACCTGTAACAGTAAGTCAACCAATAAATTAAGCTTTATAACTGCTTCAAGGCTCTGGATCTGCAGAATGTTCATCTTACAGTTTTTAACTAGTGACATGTTGAAACTGCATCTCTTCATTAGTTTCCTGTAATTAATTGTGTTGTCAGCTCACATGTCACAAGTTTTCGTTCATCCATTTTTTTCCAGTTTGATAGTGGTAAACTGGTAAAGTATTGAAAGGAAATTTTGTTGATTTCTTCAATTTTTTAATACTTATTGAAAGGCGTACAGTATTTTATGTTATATGTTGTGTATATGCCGTTGTTGGAACTCGGAAGCAGTTCATTTACTTAAGAGATTTGCTTTTTCGCAGGAACTAGTAATTGAGTGTATAAAACATCTTGTTTTTTTATTGATTACAGTCTTAGTAATCGTTATTGCCGGAGGCTAAGGAAAACATGGGTTCTGCCAGGTACGATCGTGCAATCACTGTCTTCTCCCCAGATGGGCATTTGTTCCAAGTAGAATATGCACAGGAAGCCGTTAAAAAGGGATCGACTGCGGTATGTATTACCATACATTACATTTACCAGTTATTTGTTCATTTACTTTCGTTTGATTAGACATAATTGTTGATATTTTTCCGTAAGCACTTTGCTTGATAATAAATATCAGAAATCAAAACTTTACCAAAATAACTTTATTGTATATGAGCATTATCTGTAACTTTTAAACCATTATAGAATTAAAACAACGCTACACGCAGAGCAACGGGCGACGTCCATTTGGAATATCTTGCTTAATTGCCGGCTTTGATCTTGATGAAACTCCTAGACTGTACCAAACTGAACCGTCCGGCACTTACCACGAGTGGAAGGCCAATGCTACTGGTCGAAATGCTAAAACGGTAGTTTTCTTTCACTTTACAAGCATGTTGAATACTTGCATGAGTTTTACCTAATGGATTCGTTCTGGTGATCGTTATTTCAGGTGCGCGAATTTTTAGAGAAGTATTACACTCTTGAAGATGTTGACACTGAAGAGAAAACGATAAAGTTGGCTATCCGTGCCTTGTTGGAAGTCGTACAATCGGGAGGCAAAAATCTGGAGATTGCCATTATGCGAAAAGGTCAAAGAATGCAGGTAGGTCTTGAGATTGAAACGTTTAATCATTGATTGACATGACATAGGTATTTATTGTAGGAAGTTATGAAGGTTAATTATCCTAGCTGATGAAATGTTTTCTTGGGTTATAGATGCTAGATGTAGATACCATTGACAAATACGTGAAGGAAGTAGAGAAAGAGAAAGAAGAGGAGGCAGAAAAGAAAAAACAGAAAAAATAATGTATCATGTTTGTTTCCATATTAAGAATGTAATTCATATTAAAATTCATTTCGTTATGTTCAGTTTCATGTATACATTTATATAAATCAAATATGTTCAATAACTTTTTCCCTAATGTTCGCACATATATGTCCTTATTTCGAAAAAATCTCTAATAATATTGCGGCCTAATTGTGTGGAAAGTATCCACAATTTTTCATATCTTTGCTGGTTAATTAAGTATTTGACATAGTTTTATGTAAAAATGAGCATACTGTCCTTGGTCCTTTACAAAGTTGCAACTACAAGAGCATGCATGCACCTTGGCCATTTTTACCATTTTGTATTGCCGCGTGCATAACGTGGTGCCAAATCATAACAAATGGAGACTCATTTTATTTTATTTTGATTCAATTACCGGTCAAAGTTATTGAGGGATGTATCGTTTTTGTAGCATTGTTTTTTTATTATCGACTATCATTGCAAGTAATAAGGTTGTATGGTATACATTAAAATTGTACAATGAAACTTAAAGCAAAGCTGAAGAATGGAAGTATAAAACATTTTGAAACACTTAATGTGTAATATTTAATATTTGGATAGAAAAGTCAAGAATTTAAAAAATAGCTTATTAAAGCAATTATTACTTATTTTAAACTTAAACTTACATAGTACTCAAAAGACAGTTTATAATTATACTACTGCTTCAACTACACATACTACATCACTGGTAGAGCATTAAGTATTAAGCGATCGATACAGCTCTGCTGATGGAGCCCGGTACATTTTTCCAGATCCTATTGCATGTAACGACGAATGGTGGTGATTAGAAGTAGAGTGGCCAACATGCTGCTGATGGGGGTGCTGCTGTGACGCGTGTAAATTGTGGTTACTTCCCCCATGGTGCGGTTGTTGGTGATGATGATGATGATGGTGAGTGTGGTACGGGGAATGATGGGACGAATCTGAAGAATCTCTAGGTTCAAGGTCGGACCGTTTGGTGTGTCCTGAAGAGGAGGAAGTTGCACGAGCCATATGATGGGCTCCAACTCCTGACCAAGTCCATGAAGCCGCAGGTATCGTAGAAGTACAACAAAGCTTTGTGCGGAGAACTTTTCGTACTTTTGCTGAGCAAGTGAAAGCGATGAAAATGAAAAGTCCTTGCAGACTATTGAAAATTATGAATACTATCCATATTTCTGGAATATCAACGTATCCAGCAACGATTCCAAGGACCCAGCTTATTCCCATCAGTAATGCCAAGCGAAGATACAATCTGCGGAAATGTAAAAAAAAAATAATTAGATAATGCTATACTTTTAATTGATGTTTTTAATAAACTGAAAACCGCTGCACGGATGCATTTAACATAATGCTCATTATTATGAAATCCACGGGTATCAACTCTTTGCCAACTTTTACGTGATGATTAGTGATTCGCTGTTTAAACTTTAAAATGCTATTAGAGTGCTTGGTTTATTACAAAACCACCATCAGAAGTTAAGTAAGCTGATAAAAATCGCCATCAAATAACGTTCTGTGAGCTTGTTTGTACTTTATTACTTCAATCCTTCAGGTTTAAAAATTTGTTCTCACGCCTTGCTATTTTTTATTCATTCATTACGGTATTCAATGGAAAGAACGCTGTGGTAGTAGTAAAGCAGTAACGAAGCTGACTTTACGCTCAAAATTAATGAAGAATAGCTTTTGTACGCGTGGTTTACATACTGTTGTGTACACTATAGTTTCCTTATATGATTTTTTTTTTTACTCAAGAACAACTTTTACTTTGCTAAACCTTCATTGATTGATTGGTAGTGATGGATGGGAAAATCGTGGTTAAAATGCTTTGCATGCAGACAGCGTAATACACTTTTCATTTTTTATTAGAGTATTGAAAATTACGTTAACAATGCAAATCTCTTAGAATGCCCCTTTCTTTGTGTTCTTTTGTTATCCTTTTATCTACCGTACTACAACAACAAGGTGTATGATGTTTACTTAACCAATATTGAATATGTTGCGTAACATATTTTTAAGCAAAAAAAGAAACTCCTACAAAATGTGAAATGTGCTTCCCACTTACTTCAATCTTGTTAAAAAGTGAAATGATGGGAAAATTAACAGGACCGTCAACCGACATCTCCTCTTCTTCTTTTTCTTGGTTCGAGGAGGAACAAAAATATGCTCATTTAAAAAATCAACTTCCCGTTTTCTTATGAACAAAGGTAATATTTAAAAGAAATGGAAAGCTAGATTCATTCTTGTATGTATTCTTCGTGGACTTGGACACTTCATTTGTAATATCCTGTGCATAATTTCAATTTCTGAAAATATGCAAGCTGTAACAATAAAAATGGCTTCATTGTTGTTTTTTTCTGCCACATTGTGTGACTAACAAATTGCTTGAAGCAATTCAGCATGTTGTTTTCAATAGAAAATCAATGTCAACAGTCAACAAATGACAAAGACAGGCTGGCATGATAAGCAGTGGTAATGAAATAAGCCCTTAGTAATAATTATTATCCATAATAATATTTTGTACATTTATAATGTCCGTCTTGTAAATACTCGTAATAATAGCGTCATTGTAAATGATAAAGCAATTAAACTAACTAGACGGAAATTATGTTTGAATTCAGGAAGAATGGGGCACGTTGCACCTTTACACTCTTTTTAAGAGTGCAAACAACCGTAGAACAAAAGTGCAGTTTTGTTTATCGCCTATGTGTGCAATCCAACTCGATACGTTCGCCTTAAAAATTTACAATGGTTGAGAATGTCATTCAGTAGTCATTATATTTAGTAAGAAGCTATTTTTAAAGTGTATAAATGTCTTTTCCAACAGAGTGCTAGGTTGTCCCTAATTGCTAATTTTATCGCGTGTTATTTTTTAAACTGAAGGATAACATAACACATATAAATGAATGTATGCGTCCCGATACCAAAAAAAAACAACACAGGTAATGCTGTTTTATCATGGAAGCTCTAAACACATTATTATGAAGTCGCAATCAAACCCTCATTATCATCAACGTCTTAAAACTAAATTTGTAAGCTCATAAAATATATAAAATATAAAATTATCACAATTTTAATCCAAACATCAGGTTTGCATTATCATCATCATAATAATAATATGTATGTATCTACCAGACGTAAAAATGGATAGACAAATTTCCACTACAATGATGCATTATCGTGTAGTATTAGCTGAAAGAGTAAAAGTGTGCCAAGATCACTAAAAAGATGAAGAAGGGATCATCCAAAAATGATGTATGATGCATACATATTTTTAATATTATGCTAGTTGATTCACATATTTTACAGTTTACAAGTTAGTCAGTGCTTCTAAACAATACGGTAATTAGCCAAAATCTCAACTAGCTTTTTATTACATGTTTGATTTTTGAACACTGCTTATTATGGCTCTTCCATCCAAGAAACTATATGCCTACCCATTCCACCCCAACTGTGTACTTTAAAAAAATAATTTTTGCTTAACTTTTGTTTCTTGATTTTGTGACTATACAATATAGATATTTCTGAACTATATTTTTCAAATAAAAATGAAATTATTATAAAAATTACTTGAGCATAGCGAACTATTCTTGCTTCTATCAATATTTTTGTTACTGTACTACTACTCGCCATGCTTGTATATGTATAAGTATGAGTGTTGGGCACTTTTTAAAACAACGCTACGTTCTGCCTCCTCTCTACCACCACCACCACCACACCATTTTTATTTTTGGTCAGTATTTTCATGATAATGAATAACACTAATTTGATCACATTGAATCATTTTCTCGATCCTTATCCTCCTTTTGCCTTCATTCACTAACCAGCATTATTGCAATCACGTCATTATTATTATTATTATAGCATATGGCCATCAATGCTCACTGAACGAAATGGTATTCGCTACAACTAGCGTAACATTATGATGAGAATAAAATTATTACAAGCATTTGTATGAGCGCATTAATACAAGAAATGTAGTGATTTAGTTTAAGATGAGACGAAGGAATGAACCTAATAATATGCATTTCAATTGAAGTTGCGTCTTTTAAACTTTAAATATAAACAGCATTTTAAACAATCATAAACAACATAATAATCTGGTTGAACTTACTGAAAGTTTTTGTGGGAAGGGCCACAAGCCTTGGCCTTTGCTGTTCCCTGAGAAGTTGAAGCAATTAACCGTGCCGAATCAATGAACAATATAACGTTCAGAACGAGAATGAATGCTACTGGTCCTGCGAAATAAATGAGCAAAGCCTGCTTCTGACCAAACCAACAGTTGTGGCGTCCAAAGTTAGGGCTGTACGGCCAAGGCATCATTTCCGCAGGAAGGAACTCTGCTACAACAGCCAAAGTGACAAGAATGGCAGGGAATAGCCATCCAAATGTTGAATAAAAAAAGAAACGGGTCCACTGAGAGCCTGATGAAACCCTTAGCTCCTGTGTTGCTCGGCGAAGGGTCATGCACACGTCCCAAGCTAGCAGCAACATCCAGCAAAATGAAGCCATTAAGCTGCAATAATTGAATACAAATAAAATTAATATAACACTTAATTAACATTCCTACTATTAATGAACTCTATTGACATACACAATGCTTCCCTTTAGTTATGGTAAGAAACCCTATTTTAACAAAAGTCATAAAATGAAATTGCATTCAAATAAAAAAATAAATGTCTCTTTATCCTCCTAATTTGTTAGAAAAGTGATTCAAGAGCCATTTCACAGTGTAGCTGTGGGTGGTCTGTTATCTATCAGTAATATTATTTGGAAACAAAAACTGTCCTGTCACTAAAAATAAAAAAGCAGTGCTGCACGTCACACTGATGCTGTCTGTGATTTAAGTGAGCTGAGCTGATGAGTCCTGAATCATGTCAAATACATATAATATTATTTAATTGTGACATTGAAAAAATTTCAAATATAAAAACTGACAAAACGGGTTGTTTTATGGTGATTGGCGATTGAAGAAATTTGTGTACCAATTGCATGCGCAATTCGCATTACGGCAATAATTGCATCTATCAAAAATAGTTTTTACAATACAAATTCATTTAACATTTAAATAGTGAATGGGACGCTCAGTGGCACGTGCATGCTCGAGCAATGCTTTTTGTAAGTATAGTTTTCTACAATTTAACTTCAACAGCCATAAGCTCATTCGTTAGAGTCGGCTTGCTTGTGACTTTTTGTGAGCTCTGTTGAAAAAAGGCAGATTTGACGAAAACGACCTTACATTTTATAAATAACTATTTTTCTTCAAGAATGGTCTTTGAAACGACTTAATATTGTTAGATGGTTAATTTGAGCCGTTTTGTTGTCTGCATTTGCGCACTTGTGACTGTGAGACTTGTATTTGAGTTACATGGACTGTAAATATATAGTTACACAAAAAAAAGTAACCTATAATATAATTAAACTAACAAATCACTGGTTTTCGTATTACAACAATTGTGGGTAGTTATTAATAGCAAAGTCTTTTTGTGAGCTCTGTTGAAAAAAGGCAGATTTGACGAAAACGACCTTACATTTTATAAATAACTATTTTTCTTCAAGAATGGTCTTTGAAACGACTTAATATTGTTGGATGGTTAATTTGAGCCGTTTTGTTGTCTACATTTGCGCACTTGTGATTGTGAGACTTATATTTGAGTTATACATGGACTGTAAATATACAGTTACACAAAAAAGTAACCTATAATATAATTAAACTAACAAATCACTGGTTTTCGTATTACAACAATTGTGGGTAGTTATTAATAGCAAAGACAAGCTCGCTTACCTGTAATAGAGTATGACGGCCATCACTGTACAAGAATGGCTTGGTATTTTGACAAATGGCATTCCCAAAAATACTGAATAGGCAATTAGCAAGGCGACACAGAGTGATGCAAGATTCTTTCCAGATAAGTTTCTCAGCTCTGGCACAATACATGATGCAATCAAGTGTAGAATAATACAAATGACAGATATCAAAACACCAACAAAACTCAAATATCCCCATGTAGCTCCAAATTTTTCCGTATAGTATTTTGTGTGTACTGCGCAAATGACAAGACGATTATCCCCTTGAACAACGTAGTCGCTTTTCCTAAGATATTTACTGTATGGTTCAATAAAAACAGTTCCATTATCCAAGATTTTGTATTCTCCTCGTCCCAACATGATTTTTGGACACATTTCAAATTCATCTAATGAAGCAGCTTCAACAGACTCTGTGGAGTAATAGTCAGAGTCCTTGGGAGATGTTGATTCCAGCACGTTTGACCCATCTCCCGACAAGTCACTTCCATCACCAAGCTCATTACTATCTGACGGAAGATTTGGATTTTTAGGTGTTGATGTTGATACGCTGACAGTGACGCACTCGCCTCCACGAAATACTTGTCCCGGACCACAAAGTACAGACCTGCATCTTTTGAAAAAGGGGTCATAAATTTGTTCCGATGAACATTTCTCAACTTGGCCAACCATCGTTCCAGTCTCCGGGTTCAAATCAAACAGAAACGAAAAGGCAACTTGGTTGAACTCAAAAGTGAATCCGGCACGACCAAGACCAATTTGTGTGCACTTCAAATTCTCAGGAACAATCCCATTGCAAATGGCACAATGCACATTACGGTAACCTTCGTGGATGTGGTACACTTGGGCGGTGTAGCTTAGGCATTTTCTATGAATCTATAAGAGGAGCATAAAATATATGTAAATTATTATTTTTTCGACAAAATTCATCTACCGATGATAAGTAATCAACATTCTTCTTTTGGGTCATGAAAAATATAATGATAGAGGTGACAGGTAGAAAGGTGAACTATCCTCAATTTAAAGCTGATAACTGATCATTAAAATCTGACCTTCCGCAACTTGACAGAACATAGATGTATATGAACCAATCGATAAATTAAAGTTTCATTTTTGATTTTATTGTTCATTTGGATATCAGTATCAGGTGCAAAAAATGTTTTCATCGTCAGTTATAAAATTCCTAGTGCATAATATATGTTGCAGGTAATCTATAGGTAGTAGATGTAGTAGCCACACTTTGCGCATTCCATTGCAGTAGCCAAATGTAAGGTAGGTAGGCAAACGTATTGCGAAGCATAAAAATACTTTATTTTTTTATTTTTTTACAATAATTAACCATAAAACCACATACATTGCCAATTACCACTCTTTGTACGATGATCATAATATGAAATACACAGTGTTTTTCATTGTCCCAGGAGCTTTATCTTAAATCGTATAGCGTGGATAATATAATGTCCAATGTCCACCAACCAGTCATGATGATGAATCTTTCTCTCTAAAGCTGTCTATTAGTATTACACTCTAGATGATATTCTTCTAGTCAGTTACAATGTCCCACCACAAAAATAATAATGATTCATTCGCAAAAAAAAATTTAATCTTATTGTTGTAACGTTCGTTTATATTCCTACAAATTTGTGCCGTTAGTTAAAATGCTTTCTTGTGTCCTTTGCTGTTGGTAATAATAATAGTAGTAATTGTATGAAATGAAAAAAAATATATATGAGGTTTTTTGCTGGCTTGTTTAAGACCATCGGACCATGAAACCGACACATGATGAATGAATACAAATGATGATCATTGCTTGCTGCTACTGCTACTGTTTCTTTTGTATAATAATAAGGAATGGGATGAAAATGAAAGATATATATTACTCTTGAATCTTTATCTTAAGGGTCCCCACTACTTGTTGATACTCAAGCAGTAATAATAATAAAAAAGTAAAAAATGTGGTTTCATATCATTAATAAAAATATTTTTATGTGTTAACGTAGTTGTTAAAGCCCACTGCTGGGTCATGTTGTAATCCAATTGCGTTTTCAGAGCGTAATAAATTTTAACATATCCTCCAACACCCTTCTTCTGCCACACAACATGCCAAAGTACTGATGACTGCAACTGACTGAGATTTACTGTCTAGATAATGATGACGGTGTGCAATGATTAAATACAATGTTATGCTGAAGCCACACTGACAATAAGTTTTATGCAAAAGAGTAACAATTATTATGTTCAGCAGAAAACATGAACTACATACATGTATAAAAATCAAGTGTATGAATAAACATATTATTTGTATTTTAACGAAAATTTGTGGATCATTGTGAAACATGGTTTAATAGCTTGAGCAAAAGCGACAAATTGAGCAACGACATCAGGGAGCCTTTAATTATTCGTTTGGTACCTGTGAGGACCATGCGCCCTGTCATCAATTGATACTGGTTGCTGGAAGCCAGATTTGAACAAAGGGTACTAAATAAAAGCTACAGTTCGTCAAACAAATCCTCAGACTTACGACGATATTATATTTTAGCTTGGACGACAATGATTCATGGCGGCATTATGTCAATGTATTTCACTAAAATTAATCATTTAAACAGTTGCTACAAAAAATGTGATGTTTTTTAACAAAATTTTTGTCAACCCACTATCGTGGGAAAATTTTAATGGCTACTACTCTAAATTAGTTGTCTATAAAAGGTACTTGAAAAATAAATTTACAAAGAACAAGGTTTAACACGGTCTTTTCATCAATTACTCCATAAAAACTATCAAACTTTTACATTTTGTCGTTGTCCATTTTCTCACGACTTTTTGTTCAATTTTTATTAATGTGTTGCTTGAGGGTTCAAAATGATATGCTGACGTCTGCAAAATTCTAAATAAGCTTTGGCACAAGACAAATCTGTTAGTTCTTTGGAAATTTCACAGAGCTTAGTATATCGCTACTACTATGATTCATGATCGTATTTGTTCTAAGCCTTTTTGTAAAAGACACAGTGGTTTCAGATTTCAATCACAGTTAATCTCATCCTCTCTATCCTTCATTCCTTAATACCAAACACAGTAGTAAAATGAGTAATTGCTGCATGTGGCTGATGCACCATCTTATTTAGATGTTCCTTTCATTTAAAAGTTAATTAGTCCTGTCAATCACATTAGCTATAAGACCTTTTTTTCAGATGGATTGGTTTTTAATGTTATAACATTGTAAGATTTTACTTTTACTACGGATGCAATTTTTTCTTCTATCATCCTTATCACCTCCTTTTGAAAGTATTCGATTTCTTACTTTGTTTTTGCATGAAGATAAGGTATAAGAAATCAAACAAGATGACAAGATTACATTGTGTTTTACAATGCCAGCCGACAGAAATCTTTCAGTTTTTAGCAAGATATAACAACAAGTAGGTATTACGCAAGAAATTTAATGCCATTTTAGAACAGAGAGCAGTTTCTGACTGAACTATTCAACCATACACCTAGCACGACGGGAATGATCAACTTGTAAAGTATTTGTTCTGTTTTGTTGTTTTTGTCAATGAATAACATATTGATTGGCAACTTAATTTCATCAAAAATATTTTTTTCTGAATTTATGCATTCTACTGTCGACGGATCGAGTCAAATAAGCAAATAATTAATAAGTATTTTAACATTAAAGCACTTACCTCTGTGTTATTGTAGCCTGAAGGACAATCTCTGATGGCAGGCTTGCAAAACCTAACCATATGCACTGCATTATCCGGAATAACTGGATCAATTATGCAAGAGTGCCATATTTCATTGTCCCCTTGAGGGATGGTCAAACCCCAGGAACCCTGATCGGACCTGAAAGACAACCTACGCCTCACCATTTGTGCTGTGATTTCTTCCTTGTTGGTAATTGATGGACACTCCAAACGAGCTTGCCACAATTCCATCCTCTCGTTGAATGTTTGATTGTTGCATACTGCGCAATAATAATTTTTGAAGGTGAAACCTGACCGCATGTTTGTCACAGGGAGTGATGAAACTGGATCGAATGAGCTTGTCTTGTCATCTTCACAACCTCGTCGTATCTACGTACAAGAAAAACAAATTACACCAAAATAAGTTTTAAAAGTAACATTCTAGTAAACTTTGTTTGGCTTATGTACGCATATAGGTGTACAGAAATATTCATTGTTCATAATATGGGATTCAAGATTCAAAGCATAAAAAAATAAAATCATTTATATCATCAAAAGTTGGTAGTACATGTTAACTAAAACGTGCCTGCCTACTTGTCTTCTTGAAACACAAACGAAGCCAACTTTTTGTGTGGTACAGACACAAACATTCGGTACAAAACAAAGACGAGAAATTTTGTATGTGCTGTAGGTATATTTTTATAGATCTTATTTGTTTTAGGTGGTGGTGGTAGTGATTTTTATACACGATAAACCTCTTACATGCTCTATGCTAGTTGTACCATCTCTACTTGCAAGCTATTGAGCCCAGAGAAACTGTCTAAAAGTGTACAGCAAACGAAACGTTACTTCACAGAGAAATAGAAACCTAAAACTTTTCAGATCCACAGGAAGAAACATGTTAATTGTTAATGGGTAAACAGGGGATTGGTATTATTATCCAAAATGACTTTAGAACATGCTACAAAGAAAGGAAAGACCAACAAAATGAAAGTAACCATCATTTATTAATGCATTCATTATCATGGATGATGTAATAAGAAGGATGTAATGTAAGTGTGCAATAGCACTTTGTTTTTACTTAGGGCAGTAAAATTGTCTTTTCATCTTAAATTTTATAGCATTACTCAGTAGGTAGTACCTACACACATTACGCCTTATAGCATAGTGTTGCCGTTCTGTCGAACTGTCAAAGTTTCAGGGTAGAAAATGGTGAGTAGTAGACATGGATTTCCATTCTGAAAACTGTCACCTCATGATGAATGAAAGAATAAATTAATAAAAATATAGGATAAAAACATGTAGAAATTGGTTTGACAAGGAATTCAGGACACATTTCCTAATTTTTTAGGCGAAAGTTTTACATGACTTGCAAACATTTTTTTTCGTGCTCCTCTTCTTGCAAATCTCTGCTTGAGGCTATTGAATGGAGGGACCATTATTTATACGAAAGTTTTGGAGTTCATAAAATGTTTTAAGTACGAAACCATACTTAAACATATAAAGCACACAATGATTATTGTAGTAATGAGGAAGTTAAAATGATAATATTTTAGTTAGTAAAACAAGTTAAATCATTCTGGATGAGAAGACTTTCTCTTACCGTTTCATCTTTCCACGATGAGGGGCATTGAGTTTTCATGTAAAGCGATCCAAACTGTCTCAATTTGACACATTGAAAATTATCGTTTTTCTTATAGGTAACATTTGGATCTCTGCGATAAGATGAATCCACACAGCAATCATCATAAACTATGCACTGTTGGTCGCAAAAGCAGTTTCGTCTCTTCCAATCGTTCATCATGGCACCATTGCGATCTGAAATAAAAATTTGCACATAAAACACACATACCCAAAAAATTGTAATACACAGTGCTTGGGAATCTACATTCAAAAGTAGATAAATGTAAACTTCAAGTACAAAAGTATTTAGGTAGGAATGTAGACTTTCTTACCATTTCTACTGGGAGCACAGGTATCTTTTGGTGCACATGTTTTGTTAGTTTTCTCAATATCGCCGTATGTGACTCTCGTTGGACGTATTAATGAAGAGCGAACAATTCTTGGCACAATTGGCTCTGCTGAGCTACGAGTAATTATACAGTTTTCGAAAGCTAAACAAACTAGAATCACTACTATATACAAAGTAATGGTTGATGAATAATTTGACCTCGTGGAAACTTTTCTACACAGGAAAGGCTGTTGTGACCTTTCTGTTGAAAAGGAATTACAAGTAGTATCATTAGTATGGCTGTGCATTTTTCTGCTTGTGTTTTGAAATTTTGGCGAGATCCTTAAAGGACCTTTTTTGTTATTGCAATAATGAACATCCGTAGTATGTGGCTCCATGCTGTCATTTTCTTCCTTATAAGAGTACTTGTTCCATGGACTGCTCCAATCAAACAATATCCTGGGGCTATGAAGCCCCCACATTTTTGATATTTCGCAGCAGATTTAATGAAACGTCAACCTGTGTACAAGACAAATAAAAATTCATCATTTTCATGCATTTACTTCATTGTTTTTGTGTGATCTACCGGAAATTGTTTTCTTTTAGACATTAAAGAAATAACGACCCAGAACGTGAAGCGTATATTTTCAGTGCATGTAACATTGAGCTGTAACTCGTGTGGTTTTTACAATAACTTTTAAAATCATTCTCTTGACTAGTTTTCAATTTAAGCGCAAGGTTATATGTGAGAGTGAGCTCATGCAATGTAAAAATATATGTACCGTAAAAACCTATAATCAGATTTTTACCATTACAATCAAACAAGAAATTGCTACTACTACTACCACTACATACACCACGCACACAAAAATGTAGTGGTGTGAACGAAATTGTTGGTTGTCCTCATTGAGCAAATTATTGCAATGGTTTCGTAGACACAAGCATGATTTCTTACGGTCTCCTTTTGTTTTCTTTTTTTATAGCTTTCAATTTATTATATAGCATGTCGTTCCTCCATTGTAATTTGCTAATTTGCACCTTTCCACACATCCTAATTTCCCATTTTTATAGGTACATACAGTAGCATTTATACTTAGGTACACCAGCCAGTCCGTACTTAATATTATTGGTTCACCTTAATCACATTCTACATTGAATTATGTCGTAGTTGTAAACGAGTTAAACCAAGGGGACCCCTGGAGGGTTAGTGTCAACAATAAACCAAAAAATACATGATTAAGTTTAAGGCTAAAATGTAACAAAGTTTTTTACGTTTCATGTGCATGAAAATATTACGCTAATTTAATCTCTGACTTGGGTAAGTTCTCTGTGAACTTTTTAAAACTAAATACCTAAAAAAGCATAATGAGAGTGTAGTTTTAGCTCAGAACTATTTGCTTCTACTTTCGTTGTTGGTGAGTAAATTGACATGTGAAAATCAGCAGGGACACTTTTAGGACCAATGCAAAATGAAATTGGCATGCTTCTTAACAAAGCAAACAAGGATTTATGTAATCAGTACCGTCAATGACATTGACAACATTAACCCGACTTTTATGTACCTACATTTGTACTATGTGAGCTAAACCTACTCATTCATCATTAGTAATCCAGTTTGTGATTTGAATGTATCGTTGATGCATTGCGTACTTTTTTTTTACCATAATGTAGAGTTAATTGATGTTCATACTACAGCAGGCTTTGGAATTTTTTACTTTATCCTTGCGTAAATTAAACTTTTATTATAAATGCGTCAATCTATCATCAAGTCAGAATTAGAAAATTTTCTGCATTGGTACCGGTCAATATACAACTAATAAAGCCAGGAGCGAGAACACTGTTGGCTCGTTGTGGATCATTATCTTGGTAGGATACAAGGAAAATTATGCAATTTCAGAAAATTAACTTTTCAGTTTCAGGTAAAAAGTGATCACATCATCACAACAGCAGAGTAGTGTAACGATTACGCTCTGTCTGCATTTTGTCAGTCAATAAAATAAGCCAGAAGTAATCTTGTGCAAGCGTGCACAGGCATAGAAGACACACCACCAACATCATCATCTTTGTACCACTGCACTACTGTTCAGTTTTGTAGCTCCCTACTGACAAAGAACCTGACGAATTTGAAACAAGGTATACATACATAATATGTGAAACCCTTTATCCTGAGGAACGACGGGACAATGACAGCACATTACATAGATACATTGCAAAACAATTTACGTGTCAACGGTGGTTTGTCGGCCACTAAAATTGTGAATTTTACAAAGAAAGAGAAATTAGGGAGCATTGATTACCATCCTACTACCACAACAAACAAGTGGTGATATCTGCCTCATTTCTTTAAAAAAAATAATGATGATGATGATGATGTGACGATATGCCTACGCTGCTGTACACAGTTTTGCTATTCAGTCTCAGTCATACGAGTGTGTGATAATGATAACATTATTCATGCATTAAAGTAGTTAGATTTAGCAGGTAACTAGGAACAAAAAAAAACAATAAGACGGCAGTAATGAGTTCAGTGGTGTGGCACACGTAACTGCGAGGTATATATTACATTTCCATTTTGTTATCATCAAGATCGCGCGTTATATCAGAAGAAAAACTGGGTGCAAGCAGATGATGTAATATAATAATAAAAGTTGAATATAATAACAACATAGTCAACAGCACGAAGTGTGCTAGAATGGAAGCACAAATATTTTTGCAAAATTATCTTTAAGATTGTACAGTAATCACAAAAAAAATTGTTCTTCCCGAGGCATCAATGAATGAGCGCAAACATGTACTTACGAATGCACAATACAAACTTAGCATTTTGTCCGTAGTGTACTACTACTACTACCGAT
>JAHZMZ010002529.1:0-14248 GCA_027743805.1 Lepidocyrtoides sp. E14 | reverse complement strand
GTTTGTCGACTAACTCATTCACGTACTTGACTTTTGTCAAGTGAGTGACACGTGAGTGAAATTTGTTTGCGAGAAAAATCCTGACCATGGCCGATCAATGCCTTTACTGGGATTACGACTGATGCCTATTGATGAACTTCAGAATGGTTAGACCGTGACCTCGAGTCTCCATTTGCTTCTAACTCTTGCTATTGGTTTTTGAGTATGAAGAATAGGGTGAATTGTGATGGAAGTCTAAACCTATTTTTCATTATATAGATAGGGTCTAGTGCAGCCATTATGAACGGCCAGATCATACACTTTCTTTTGTCGTTCTTTATTTGCTAATTCTTTACGTGTCATATTTTATTGCTAGTTTTTTGTACTAGCCCGAACTATTATTAGCTCGTTGCTCTTCAAACCACATAAGTCAACTATCACATAACATATTTTTAGTTGAGTCATTATAACCTCTAAACAATATATTTATATATATTTGTTTAGAGGTTAGAGTCATTACAATTGACCTTTTTTCAAAACTTTTAAACCATCATGGTTCAAATTTGTAAAGATGATTTTACAAGGCACGATTCAAAATTTTCACTGGTTTTTTGAACCATGATAAATGAAATTTTTCGAATCTTCTTGAATCTACATGATTACAATTTTGCTTAAAAATTTGTGTCAATTTACGTGTTTTATGAACCATCATGAATGAACTTCCTAAAAAATATTTGAGCCTTTTTAATATAGTTACCAGTAACCCGTACAGGCTTCGAGGTATGGGGGAACATTTGCGCCATTGTAATTGCATGATTGGTGAAGTATGTAAATGGCTATGTAAAGAAATTAAGAGAGGTGTAGTTAGTTATCTGAAAAATGCAACACCTTGTATAGCTTGTGTAGAACTACCCACTTGCTTACACTGATTTTTTAGCTATAATAGTTTGGTCAATTTATTTTAAGAGAAAATGGCAATGCATATGTTGAAATATTATTAAAACATAATAATCGTTTTTGATACAACTTGGGTAAAGTTAAATGTAATTTGATCAATGACGTTCCTGAGTTTGATTAACAGAATAAAAGAAAAAAGGCAAAAATTGGAGATTGCTATATTCACCAGTTCACTGAATACAAAAAGTTGTCCATTGACAAAAATAATATTGTGTAATGAATGAGCGATATTGATTCAATTGAATGGTCATCCGCTTGAAGGAATAGGAGCCGAACAGAACTGATTAGCTAATGATCTGATAAGGCGGCATGTGGATAAAACTGAGAGCTACGTAAAAAATAGTATTTCCAATTTCCCTAAAAACCTGAAACGTCCATTAGAACGTTTTGTTTTGATAAGATAATATCAAATAAAATAAATACGCAAAAAGCAGAATTTATTCTGGAAGAGCACTTGCTGAATGCTGACTAAGGTTTCAAAAAGGAAAAGTAAAGTAGTTTTTTCCGCAGCCCTTGCAGTTAAAGTGGCTATCAAGTTCACAAGAGAATTAATATTGAATTTGGTTTGGAATTTTTTTTACTTTTCAAAAATGGGAAAGGTTAAAACAGTAGATGGCAAGGGGAAAATAACCGTGACCGAATCCGAAGAGCGATATCCCTACGCTTCTGAAATTCTCATGAACAACGGTTTTTTCATTATTTTCTTGAACATGGCTTTGGGTCTCCTTCCTGTAACAATTTGGGGCACTCGCATGAAATACTTTAAACTCTCAATTTCCCAAATTTACACTGGTTTTTTCATAATTTTCTTGAACATGGCTTTGGGTCTCCTTCCTGTAACAATTTGGGGCACTCGCATGAAATACTTTAAACTCTCAATTTCCCAAATTTACACTACCCTCTTTTGTGCATGCTTCATCTTTCTCAGCGTCGTTTTTGTTCCAATAGTCTTCTTCCCAAAGTCGGACGACGTGGACAATAGCATGACCAACTTGGTCATTTTAGTGGCAATGGGAATGCTTCATACTGTCGGCTACATTTGTCTTCTAATCAGAGGTCACTTTATCGCCACAAAAATCACCATTGTTTGGACCCAGCTTTCCAAGCTTTTGCAAATAGCCATTCTAGACGTTTACGGGGCAAAGTGCTATCTTCTCAAGGAAACGAGGTCATTTTCCAGATGGGCTGTGGGTGAATATTTTGGAATAATGGTTTCCACAATGGGCAGTATTGTCGCCTTTTCCTATGACTATTCTAATGGACTTAGAGAAAGCAAACTATATTACAAACTGGACATTTTCATTTGGCCTGGCGGAGTTCGAATGTCTTTCTTTCAAAATATCCAGTGGTGGTGCTTCAATGCGGGATACTTTATTTGGCAGTTGTGTAGTTCCAGTCACGTACTTGTCACCATGTTCATTTGCTATATGGTCACTGTTATCACAATTTGTCTGAAGTCTGTTAACCAGCAGATTCACGAGTTTAAAGAGGAAGTTAGCCAGAGAAAGCAGGACTCTTTTTCATCAGGTTTTTTTGTTCCACGAGTACAGTTTCGGAGCAGTAGACAAGGTTTATTTGGAGGTGGTGGTGAGCCATCGTCCCATTTTTTCGGTCCTTTTGAATACACCGCCATTGTTGAACGTTTAGACACCATAAAACATGTAATGCTTATCACAGAGGAAATTACTCAAACGATCAGTTTCGTTTGGGGAATATCGCTAATTGTGGAAGCTTTAATTTTAATCGCGGCTGGTACGGTAAATGCGTTCAACTTTTTGGCAATGTTTCGCCAACCTGTAAAGGATGTCGATAGTGAAATTATGAAGTATAGTGTTCCTAACGTGGATGAATGGATAGGTCTTTTTATAATGGTGTCAACTCATTTCTTCTTCCTCTTTCAGTTAACTTCAAAAATTAGCAAAATGCTTCAACAGGTAAGTGGAAGAAAAATAGAACATGTTTATTTTCCGAGAATCGAAGAATGGAATGGAATTTTTAAAATTTCAATTCTATATTCTCGTAGGCAAATAGATCGTTGCATTCACTGAAGCAAATATCGTGTGGTCACCTACCTAAAGTAATTTCTGATAAGGTAATTAATAATTAACGTCCAAAAGGAGAATCATCTTGCCTGTAGTACTTTACCAATTAATTTTAATAGGTGCAAGCACTTAAACAGGATTTGGCATCTACCTCAATTTCCATCAGCGCAACAGACTTTTTTCAAGTTAATAAATTCCTGATAACTTCGGTAAGGCATAAAATATCGGTTACTAGTACGTTATATGCAGTGTTAATTTTACAATGTGCAAATGAATATTGTATGTGCACGTTTTGCAATCTTCTCATTTCAGATAGTATCGCAGATCACTACGTACGTTATTGTCCTGCTTCAATTTGCACAGCAAGAAAGTTCCAGCCATGGTGGTGAAAAAAATGAAACCAAAATTGCAAGTCTTTAATATTCACGACAGCTCTTCATTCTCCTTTCATTAAACTGTACTTGTTCTTTTCTCATTTATTCAATCTATCAATTACTGTTAGTGTATTTAGAAGTACCTTATATTTATATTTACTTGACATCATCAAACTAAATCTGTTTATAGTTAAACATGCTAACTTTTAATCCTTCATGTGAACTTAATTTTATTATTACATATTATCATACATTATTATAATAAATAAAGACTTCTGCTACACTTTCTCTGAACAATGTAAGTCTTGACAAAACTATTTTGATTACTTGTAAATTAAAACACTTCGGCATCACCACCACACCTCACATCCTCTGGTTAATTTTTAATTTACCCCTACTATACTTTCACCGTTGGTATTTTTCTATAGGATAAATCCTTTGATTTACTTACATACAAACTAATTAAGGTATTTAACTAAGGTATACATTTAACTTTTTTTTCGGTATTTCTAGCACACCGCAAAACACAACGCAACTCTTTCTTTTTTGTAATGTTTTATGTTGACTTGTCTCATCTGAAATTATCATTCATACCAACTGCCGCATAACACAAGTTTATTAATATGATCTTTGGATATCACAAACGTATTAATAATCATAATAATAAATTAAATAGCTATTATTAAACTAATTACAGGGCGTGAAGAACATTTACGTGAAGGGTAGAATTATTTATAAGCTTTTCATACCAATAACCGTTTTCTTAGATGTAGTTTCACATACACAAATAAATAAATAGATAATACTTTCATTTGGATAAAGACTACTACTGAAGATACCAGAGGAATACAACTTACTAGAAAGGAGCATACACATACAGCACAAAACATACATCAACACAAACTTTTTTGTAATTACCTTCGTAATTCAATCTACCATGTGCATACTATGTAAGACAAATACATTTAACTAAATTTTGCTTGTTTTTGTATTCTTTTAATTTAGCGTAGCGTTTAATTCTGAAATCATATAGTCTTTTGAATTGAACCCCACCATAATCCAGTCATTCCAAAATAAACCCAAATCTTATCTTTAAAAACCTTCAGTTCTACTTTGAATAGAAAGTAAACCGTCACATTGAATAAAACTAAAAAATAAATGATAGACATAATGCAAATCAGAATGACTGCAGGCATTTTTTTACTGACATACAGATTGGCTTGGCTTTTTTACGCTTACTTTGTAAGTATTTACCTAGTATTTTAAGTTTAATTCATATCTCAAGTTTTATTATAATTGCACAAAAGAGGAAGCACAAGAAAACAGCCTAGTTTTTATTATTTTTTTTAGTACACGATCTCTGATGTCATCTCATTATTATTGTTATTTTTTTGTTACTTAAAATTAAAATTGACTAACGGTAAGTACGGTAGAATATATGTAGTGCTAGGCAAAGTTATAAACAGGACGAGAAAGTACAAGAAAAGTCTGTCTTAAAATTTTCAGTTACTACTACAATACTTCAGAGAAGAGGTGACTTTTACAAGAGTAGATATTTTGAAAGAGAGGTTATCATATTAAATATTATTATTACTAATTAGTGCTTAGCGCTAATATTAAATAGTTTTCGATGAAACTGAGTTATATATATTTTTTGATTTTTTAAAGTGCTAATTCCACGCACATCTGTTCTATGATTTTTTGATTTTATCTTTTTTGCTATTTTCTGTTTTATCTTCACCTTCCAAGCACTGCAGTTACAAATCACGACAAGACAATATTTTACAATGTAAGAAACTAATCCGCACAACCAAACGTGAATGTCCACTGGCAATTATCGGTAGTAAGATGATTTGATGTTTAAAAAAAATTATATTGTGATTAGAGTAATTAATAATTAAGCACATAAAAATATAATTTATAAGCATCATCGGAATGAAAAATATCTGCAATCGGATAAATAGTAACTTGTAACTTACGGAAGTGCGTACGCGCGCGCAACACTTAATAAACAAAACAGACAAAACAGAAACGTGCATACATCTCCACAAAATTGACGCAGTAGTAGTAGTTAAGTAAACTGACTGATTGATTAGACATCAACTGAAAATTGTAAAAAATGCAAATGTTCGGAAACCGTGATACAAAAAAGTCAGAGAGATGAGAAAAATGTTTTAATGATAAATTAAAGGTTGATTGTTTGCAACACAACAAGTGCATGAAGTAATGGTGCATAGTGCATCGCCCAAAGTCCATTTTTTTGTGGTAGGTAGACAAAATTGACAATTTTGTATGTGATTATAATTGAAAATAAGTTTTAGAAACGCGGAACTCAAGCTCACAACTCATCGCGGAGTAACGTGTATCGGTTGTTTGAAGGGGCTAGCTTCTTGAAAGTGGATTCCGGAGGACTAGTAACTTTAGCCTTTACATTATTGTTTGAGTTTGGTACAGCCGCTATTTATGGAAAATGATTTCCAAGGTTTAAAACGCAAAATCCATGCATCACAAAAAATTTTTTAAAGCTAAGAAGCAAATTACGTTTCTCATCCATCAGTTCTTCAGTAACTAGTTGGTTGAACTTTCGTACAGTCTCGACATCGTCGGGATGATGAAATAAGATTAGGAAAGGCAGCCCTTCTTCTGTATATTCCTCAGCATTTTCAAACGTAATTTCACGGACAATAGGAACGCATTTTGCTTGAATCCAGCCAAATAGCTCGTCAAAGCTTTCTGCATTTCCTTGGAAAGTTTCATCAAGCTCCACGGACCGCGATCGATCCGGTCTAAAGGCAATAATATCATGGTCTGGTGGGTGCATGGTTCTTGAAGCCTCACTGGAAAATGCAAAATAGCAACATAAAACATGCAGATTAATAATTGCTTTTCCTTTTCAATTTACTCAAACATTAACTTTGAATGTATTACCCAAATCCGGCGTAAAATGCACACTCGTCTTTCAGATTGGTAGCAACACGTCGGAAAGTATCGTACACTTTACTCTCGTTATTATTCATGTATCCAATAAACACCCTTTTCGTTTCCTAAATTTACAGACACACAGAAATTTAATTTGTAGCATGAGGCACAGTTTTAGTTCACATTTTTTCCAGAGTTTAAATGAAAATTGACTCACATCAATATTAAGAACTTCGCGAAGATGTTTAAATTCATGGATTGGGTTTTCCAACTGTTTCTTGACAAAGTCCAAGAAGGCATCAGCCGATCTCTGACCACGATATTCCTTTTTCAAAGGAAGTCCATTCCGTATGAGTTTTAAAGTTGGATACTTGGTGATCTTGTAGCGAGATGATATTGAGCCTAATGATTAATGAATAAACGATATTGAATAGAGTAATTAATATCCTCATTTCTACTACTCTTCAACAGAACAATAAATAATTTTCCAGGATAATCTTACTTTGGCGGTCGCAATCTACCCGTCCCAGTATGACCTTGGTTTTGTCTGGAAACTCTTTACTGATTTTATCAGCAGCCTCATCGAAAATTGGAGCTAGCAAATTACTGAATCGACACCTGAGCATACGGAACAACATACATTATATATTTTAAGCATGTGATTTAAACAATTATCTTGCTATCTTGCAGTTTCTCCGCAGAGTAATTAATTAGCAATCACAAGCAAGTACAATTCACTTACCAGTCCGCATAAAAGTTTATGAATACTAATTCCGTATGAGCTACAATAAAAAGAATACGGATTTTAAACCTTAAATGCTCCAATCATTTAAAATTCTATCGACATGTGACGATATATAATGTGCTTACATATTAAATCGTCGAAATTTGAAGACTCGAGTTCGACAGCCCCGCTGTCAGTCGGATTATAAAACGAGATCAGCAGCTATTTAAAATAAAAACGAAGGTGGTAAATCTAGTTTGACTATCAATATCAACGAACGCATGACCAATTTGATATGTGCCCGGCACTAAAATACACTTACAAGATAAGCGAATCCAAATGTTAGTTTAGCCAGAGGCGAGGATCCTCTCCATTTCAAAACTAATTTTGACTTAGTAGACTTGTAATTCAGTTCTGGTGGCATAATTATAATAATCAACCGGCTAGCCCCACTTAATTGCTACACACTAAACTTCCTACTGGAACGCGACCACTCGAGTACTCTAGGACGTACGTGGAGAATTCCGATGGAGTAGTAAAACAGCTATAAGTACATCAAAGAAGGGAACCGGCTCGGAGCACTAGTTAAAAAAAACGTAGCAATTAATGAAAGTCAAAAAAATAAAACCACAAATAAACCACACACAGCTAAACAACTTTGCTTTACGGTCTCTTCAACTTAAAACGTTCACTTATAGTGAATAATACTAATTAAAACCTAATTTACTCACTCATCTCATAATTTGTAATTATATTTAAGTCTATATTCAACAATGAAATGCTAAATAACAGCCTGCATACAATATCTACATTAAAAAACCGCATACACCATCCGATCCAAAGACAAAAGACATTTCAACGTCATTCATTAGTTTTTACACCAATAACGCAGTAGAAATTAATGTAATTATATTATTAAATGATAGAGATAATTTTAATTGCAAGTACCTGCAACCTGTCCCGTTAATTCTAGTCTCCTCTTTATAATATCTCCGTGTAAAACAGACCGGACAAGTGAGAAAGTCTTCAAAAATCCCAGAGCAGCAGCTGAGGAGAAGAGTGACAAAACAGCCAGCCACACAGTCAAAAAAATATTAGAAAAAAAGATCCAACCAAATCCAGCCAGCCAGACAGATATCACCCCTTTCGTTATCGCTTTATAGTAAACCCAGCTTCAATGTCGACGATGCTGATATTGTTATGATATTGATGCGATTATTTTATTTACCTGGTTGGGTTTTATGTACTTTTGTTATACTACTACTCGCACAGCTAACACTTCAACTTTTCATTCTCAGTGAGAACTTCTCACACTCCTGCCACTGCCACTCTACTTTTTGCATTCCCAGTAATAGTCAAGTAGCTAGCCAGAATAAATGGAAATCAAAATGTCAAGCAAAAAGTAGTGATTCTTTTTACGGAAAATACGATTGACAATTGTTCCAAATATTTTAAAAATAATAAATTTGTGTGTTCAAAGAATAGTTTAAAATTTCTAAATGGGGTTTAATTGAAAAAAATGATTGATTGAATGAGATTTACCTAGCTTAATTATCCCGTTTTTTAATGTGCCGACACGTTGACTTACTATCATTTTGTTAAGTTTGTCTTAAATACCTGTTGGCGCTGAAATGACGGTGTTTGAACGGTGGGGAATATGGGGCAAGTGGAGATGGAAGGAAAGAAACGGTTGTGGTTGTAGACGGTGCATAGTATGCTGGCAATTGGCCTAGATGATGTGAAATTAAACTAAACGGTTTGGTTTTTTATGATAATGATAACTAATGACTCATTTCTTTCAAAATTAGGTCGTCAATTAAAATAAGCATTTGTAATAAAAACACAGCGCAGCAAGTATTCTGACAGCCAAGCGATTATTACTTCTCTAGAAAGGTCTAAATAGGGCATTTAAATATTTACGTCTGAAGACGTGTCAATATTTTTTGATGCATTGCAGTGGTAAATTGCAATTTTTATGCAGTTTTTAGTACTCATGTTCATATCAAAAGGAAGATGTTTTAAATATTCTGATGAAATTTCCTCCTCCAAGTATCATAAAGATGCTAATATTAAGCGGAGTATAGAGCAAAGTGCTTGGTTTCAATGACATGGCACGCAGCGCTAGCGGAAAATTTGTTGTTCCATAAGCTCATACTCAATATTCATAATGATGAGGATACATGGGAGGTTTGAAACGCGGAAACCTATGGAAATGGGCTCTAATTCCCTTTGTGTGATCAATACAAAAATCTCACCTCACCTCACACACAAGACACAACTGCCAACTTGTGCATGTATGTAGTGCATGTTGTGGAGCAGTAAAAATTTGCAAAGTATGCACAAAGTAAAAGGAAGAAGGTGCATTATAAACCTGTAGGTGTGTAGCCAAACTTACCCTTCACTTTTACCTCACCTCTTGTCATTCTTTTCAAAAAAAATATTTATCAAAATAAATAATTAATATATTCCCGAAACTGAATCACATTCAGTTTACACCACCATGGCCAACTACACTGACCAAGCCAGGGCTATTTGGAATGCTCTTGACACCATGCTACAGCAAGATCCTGAGGGCTACAAGAGATTCGTATCAGAACAGTTGGAGGAAGGACGAAAAATGGCCAAAAATGAAAAAGTTTCAAATTCCTCCTCCTCCTCAAAGAAGCAGCAAAGTGAGCTTGACAATTTGGAAAAAGTATTTGGCAAATTAACGTTTGACAGTGAGGGCTCTACTCCAAAACCGAAGTTGTCTTCTGCTACGACCCCAAAACCATCACTAAAGAAGAAGAGGGCCAGCAACATTCGACAAGATAATAATACACCTAAACGAGGGGAAGGAGATTCAAATGAGTCGAATGACAGCACCGGTAGAAAATTGCTAGATGATGAGATTGGTAATAAAAAGTCAATTCTTGAACAAATTGTAAGTTAAAAGAGAAGACTGATGCATCATTAATTCAGTAAAGTCATGTGAATGAAGTATTGAAATGAAAGTTATGATTATTTTTTCAGGTAAAGGGTGAAGATATTGAAGGTGGCGAGGGAAGTGATGAAGAAGACGTCACTCTGAGTTCATTAAATGTTAATTCGACTGAAAAGAATGGGATAAAAAAGCCACTGATTGAGGAACTCTAATCGCTTTAATGTGTGCACAAGACAGTGATCAAAAAATGGTTTTTTAAACTTTCAGATTTTTTTGATATGTAAATATGAGCAATTAAATAAACAATTAAATAAAATGAATTCTCAAAGTTTTTTTCTTTAAAACTCGGTATGCTTTTATTTTGAAAGTTAAACTATTATTTCCAGTTTCAATTAGTCATTGTTGCCCCGCCTTAGTAGCCATCTTGTTGTTCTAACTCTTTGTACTTCTTGCTCTCTCATTAATAGGTTCATCCGCATCCAGAGTAAACGACATAGATTAATGAAAATATTGATAGATCTAAACATACTCGTAACTGAAAATGTGTTGAGCAGAAACCCACGGCTTAATAGGTACGGATACTTGCACTTCCAATTATCTTGAGGGAGGTTTTCATGCACCTGCATAAAGTATGCTTTTTGATAAAGTCTTGACTCACTGTAAAATCTATCCGGTGCCGTGCGCAAAGACTCTTCAAATTTAAATCCCACAGAAAAGTCATGCATCAAGAATAAAAACACGCCAAAGACTAGCCATATGTGTATTTGCATCATGTGGACCAGCATCAGATACCCAAAACCGTTGACGCCATGTTCCCTTCGCACAGTGATCATGGGATAGACTGATATTCCAATCAGGATCATCCACATCCAACAGTTTTTCAAAATGTCAAGTATCACCCACAGCCAGAGCGACTGCCACCGTGGCGGAACGAGAACTGCAGCAATATCCAAAATGAAGTCTGGGCACATAATGTAAAAAGAGGGAAGCAGATAAACGACCAGCTCAAATGCCAAAATTTCACAAAAGATGCGCTCCTGACACATTCGCTTCAACGATACAGGAATGTCTATCATGAACAAGAACAAGTAGCTAATGTGAAAGCATTCCCAAATTAATTTAGTCCAATGTCGCCAATCGAAAGAGGTTCGGAACAAGATTGCTACAACCACTGTGTCGGCAGAAGATCTTGTCAGTGGCAGCGACATCAAAAGAAAAACGCCGATGGGCAAGAGTCCCATAAGTTGAAACTGTGGAGAGGGAACGTGCTTTTATTTTAAAGAAATGATGGAAAAGATCATAATTCACCCACAAACTAGCGCATACTTACCACTTGTTTAAGGCCACTAACAAACATTGAGCTGCGTGCAGTCTGAAGATAGTTTCGTGACCTGGAACAAAAGTTCCAGCAGACTGGAGTCCCAACAGTACCACATAATGAGGTTGCTGCTAGCCATCTGTATTCTTTCGTATCATTCCAAGTAAGATAGAAGAGGTAGGTCGCAAGAAAGATAGGTGCCAATATAATTGCATGATTCAGGGTAAGCACAAATTGGTTTCTCAGTACAGCAAAAAAGTACGGAACTGCGAAGTGCATATCGACTGAATTTGGAAAATTTGGTATATTCTCGTAGTCAATTTCTACACCACCGTGGCGAGGTATGATTAGTGGTCTTTCGTTCCCCTCAAATGCCTCTTGCTGTGGTCGGGGTCTGTACCGAGGAATTTCCTGCCGATGATGAAGATAAGAAGGTTTTCGATGAGCTTTCCAACACTTTTGTTGTCGTAACGCATTGACTTCATCAAAAAACAAAGCATCCTCGTCCATCTGCACAGACTGATTGCGATGAAGCTGTATGTACGACCTATCTCTTGCCAAAGAATGGTTATCATCCTCTTCAGTAAAAGAGCCAATGTCATCTGAACTGAATAAAGTTTCTGTGTCGCTTTCACTTTCTTGTTGCCCAACTGCAAATTCGGGAATTTCGTACGGTTGTAAATGATGCCCATTCATTTTAACGTATCCACGCGTATAGGAAATATCATGGTAGTCTTTTACTTTGGATTGAGTGGAGACCCTAGTTTATGGTACAGTATGCATAATATTACATTTTTTACGTAAATAAATAAATTCGTATCCACGCGTATAGGAAATATCATGGTAGTCTTTTACTTTGGATTGAGTGGAGACCCTAGTTTATGGTACAGTATGCATAATATTACATTTTTTACGTAAATTAAATATAACTGACCCTTTCAAGTAAAATGTGGACTCTTTGCTTAATCCAACCAAAGTACATTTGCTACAGCCGAAATTGAAAAGTTTAGTAAAGTATTTTTGACGTATGAGGAAAGGTACACGGGATTATAGTGGAGAAAATTTATTTATTTGCCATTATGAGAAATCCATTTTATTCAAAAGGCTGAGCCCAATAAATTCTATAGAAGAGCATCACCCTTCACAACTTCATTTGTGGTTCGTTCGTAACCGTAAGCAAAATGGTATATGGCGCACACCGCTACTGCAGCATATTGTCGTCTCGGAGCGAGTAACGGTAACGAGTGAATTAAAGAGACTTTTTTATATGCTAGTTATTATATAAAACAATTAAAATGCTAGTTATTGGTTTGTCAGGAATGCTATTACTGCAAAAGATTTCACCGTAAATACATATGAATACGAGCAATTAGGAAAGATGGTTTTAATTTTAATCCTTGCGTAATCGGCTGAGGATTTTTTGATCAAATATTATCAGTAAAAGAGGTAAATAGCAATACATTATTATATGAGATGAAAACGTGAATAAATATATCACGATCATTGTCGAAATAAAATGTATGTAGAAGTTTCAAATTTCATGTTTAAATACAAAAACTCACATAAACTTTGGAATAATCGGAATTCCAGCATATACTATCTCTTTACCGATAGGCTTATTTTCCGTGGAAGTATCATGATTGAAATCAAGATGAAAAAAGCCGTTGTCACCCCAGTGTTCTCCATAAGAGTTGGCAACAATCCAATAATTCTTTTCACCCCTTTTACCCCATCCAATTATTCTAACCGAGTGAGCACTACAACGCTCGTCTTCTTTTCCATTTTCCCCTGACTGAGGTCCCTTGTAAGGGTCAACTAAAGACCATGAAAATAAGTGTATACCAAGTACAAAATACTTGCATGCACCAAAACATAAGCGTCCAGTTAGATTTTAACTTGGAATACCTGCGCTAACATTCCCGATTTTGGAGTATACAGAGTAAAAGCTCTGGTAAAGTGACATGTATGCGTGAACCGGTCCATGCATCAGTATTTCTAGCTTAAGCACCACTTCCTTTCCATCAAACTGTCGTATAAAATGGTAGCATTCTTCCCCCTTCATGATGTCCTCTTTGTATGAACGTTTTTTGTATCGGTTGTCACATTTCCGATGTTCTTCACATTTAGGCTTGGTTTCAGGTTTCGGACACTCCCACGATTTAATAGAGCACACTCCAGATTCCAGTTTTGTACCATTTCTTGACGTACACGGTTTTACTGGGTAATTTTTACAGCCCTGAAAAATCAGCAAACTTAGTTGCTATTTAGTTACAAAATTGCATGCATAAAAAAAGCCCATGACTGTAGCAAGTAAATGCAAATTAATCAGGAAAAAAGAAGGCATACATATAGTACGTAACGCATTTGCGGGGGGTCTAACGGCAGCATGACACGCCATGGTAAGTGCCATATTTTGCCATAGTTACATGGAGGTACATAGGAGTGGGAAGTAAAAAATGGGCAGTTTTACGTTACGCTCGCTTACATATACAATATCGCCTTTCTTATTTTCATAGCTGCCAGAAACTATTCCAGTATTTTTCCAATAAAACCAGGCGTTTCGATGGATTCCTCCTGCTCCACAGGAATCAGTATGTGATAGTGATGTCCGACAGTCTTCGCAGCACGACAAAAGATCAGCAGTGGAGTAACGGGTTTTTATCGTTCCGTTTGATTTAATACATAACCTATCTGTCATAACGTCAGTAGCAGCTACAGCCTGAAATGTATGTTAGACGTAGCAATGTGATAATCGATAATCTTCAATTTAAAATTGATGGCAAAAATATAACTACTTCATGAGGAACGTTCAATAAAGGAAGATTACTCTAACGAACCCAACATGAATCACAGTCGCCTTGGTCAGTAATCTCCTTCACAGATGAACAATTATAAAGATAATTCCGTCCCTAGGACGTCTGGGATCAAAGGCATCGATATATCCGGTTTCCTCGAGTTTCTCCTTAACAAGTTTATCCATCTCAACTTTGTTGTTGATGCCAAAGGGAAATT
>JAHZMZ010002527.1:0-14192 GCA_027743805.1 Lepidocyrtoides sp. E14 | reverse complement strand
TCAATATTAGACGATGTAGAAGTCGATATTTCAATGTAGTCCTTTTGAAGACCGTTGGCTAGTCATCATAAATATTATGGAAAATGTTCTGCTGAACTACTGTTCTGCTGACAGACAAATGATTTTGGTAGGATTTATCTTCTATGAATTGTGCTCAGAGAAGATATGGTCGATATAAATGTTCATTTTATAATGTGAAAATGTATTTAACACGGCAACGGCTATTCTCCTACAGTCCGTATTATTAGCATGCCTGTGGTGAGTTTCAATCATCTTTAATCATTATATCATCAGTTTAATTGAACTGTAAGAAAGAAGATGCTTACAAGACGTTTTACTCTACGTGTTCTACTCTTTATATATGTATATATATACCGAGCAAAGGCATCTGTCGGGTTTCATCTGCAACGCTTTTCCACACTCAAGCTCAGGATGTAATTAATTAAGAGCGTATTTATACAGTGTAAATGAAGAAAGGTAGAGAATAAGAACGAGAGAGGGTAGTCGAGATGAGAGGAATATCATAATATTATACCTTCTCAGTGAAATTCCCAGTGCCAGTAGTAGTAGTGAGCACATTGGAACAGAAATAGAACTTTATGGCACAACTTGCTATTAAGCCTTCTTGTCTTTCATTGTCTTGTGTGAATATGAGTTGTTATCACAAGAGACCTTCCCTATATGCCTATTATGTGCCCTTATTACTTTTTACGACAATAAACCTTGTGTTACTTTTCATACTATTCTTTTCTGCTTACAAGATTTCATACTTATTCAACTTTATTTTTTTTTTACTCTTTAGCAAACTTTGTGCATTTGAGTAAAAGGGTTTAAAAATGAAAAGCTAATAATGTAATACCTCTAGTTTTTCACTCTGCAGAAAAAAAAATATTCAAAAGTTTGACATGGAATGAAAAGAAAACTTGCTGTAAAGTTTCGTTTATTACCAAGTCGCATATAATTCGTTTATATTAAAATGGTAATTATATGGTAGAAATCAAGGAAACTCAACAACAAAGGGTACAGCCGTAGAATTGTACAGTCCGCACCGCAATTTTTGGGGAAGCAGGAACCGAATCAAGAACTAACTGGTTTTATACCATACTGAATGCAAATTATAAAAGAAAAGGATCCATCTCTACATATTTTACAGATAGCTATATTATGCGGCTTGTTTGGATTGCAAACTTTTACCATGCTTCAAGCTACAGTATACGCTTTGAAAAGTAAATTTGCACTTGGATGTTACACAATAAGAGTTGCCTGCCACTTCATTTATAAATCATGAACATGAAAAACAATTCGACCATGTCAATATGTGGTTGTGTAATATATATATAATATCATGTGTATAGTTACCTTCCTATATTTTCAACGGTTCTCTTCTACTTTCACTACAGAGTGATTGCAAAAAGAAAGATACTGCAGGTATTATAATTCATAATAATAACTCATTCATTACATATATAAATAAGCTTAATCATTATAATAACTGTTTTCATGAACATGAAAAACAATTCGACCATGTCAATATGTGGTTGTGTAATATATATATAATACCATGTGTATAGTTACCTTCATATATTTTCAACGGTTCTCCTCTACTTTCACTACAGAGTGATTGCAAAAAGGAAGATACTGCAGGTATTATAATTCATAATAATAACTCATTCATTACATATATAAATAAGCTTAATCATTACAATAACTGTTTAATCCAAGGATAAAACGAGAGTATAGTTATATATATTATATACCTTTGTCTAATTTACTTTCACTCAAAAACTCAAACTTGAGAAATTACAAGAAGGGCAAGGACAAAACACTTGGTAAATGCCAGGAGTACATCTACATTATAGCACTACAGTTAATTTTACAACAAAAGATATAGCACTTAATTATTCGGCAAAGAGCACAGGAGGAATAAGAGAAGAAGAAAACGAATGTGAAATGAAGTAGCTTCCGCACAAGCTAACGACTCGTTAGTAACGAGCATATACTGCATTACACTCACAAGCTTTTCTAGTGTGTGATGCCCATGGTCATGGAAGGAAATGAATGAAAAATAATCCGTGTACTGAAAGAAAGACAGCTTGTTAGTAGGTAGTTTGAAAATGATAATTTTCATACTATGACAGCAAAATACATCTCATTGTCCTGTAGGGCAAAGTAATGCCTATATTATATGATATTTTGAGATTGATGATGATGATAGTATACCTTTCATCATAGATTAGGCAATTCAACTTCAATTCGTCATGCGTAGTAGTTGCTATCAGTTGAGCTAAAATGATGTATGGGAACTAAACTTGATGCATGTATGTATATATATACCTGTTAGGGATTACCAAGCCATGTTACCTAACCAAAAGTATGTAAGCAATAGAGCAAGTGAGTATCAATTCAGCACCTCAGTCAATCCAAGTTAGACGTCAGAGGGAAGGCCAGTTAAAGTTTTTTCATAGGATCATGTTTTCAACCAAAAAGAGGTAAGCGGGGTGCGGTCGTCGTCAGATATCACGTGAGAGATTTGTATAATATGAGCAGAGGAAGTGCGCTTTCTCCAACGTCCTTTTATGACTGACTGTCAATTTCAGCGATAGTCTTTGATAGAAAAGACGGCACGAAAAGTGCCATAAGCGCATCCGGATGGATCCCTATATTTAATGTGAATGGAAACCACTTCTTGCCCGCTAGTCATTTTACTCATAGGTATTTCACTTTGCTGTGTTCGGAAAAAGATCACGGAAGTAGTATTTTACGATATGTCTAAAAAAATTGTACCAAGAAGATAGCCGATTTTGGTAGTCAGTCACATTCAGTGGGTTTTTTTGTTGATTTTTCATGTATAAATTTGACAAGGTTCATAATCTTCCCAGCAGCAGAGGTATGTTATCATCATCATCGAAATATGCTGAGAGATGAAAAATGTTTTTCCTTTTGCAACAAATCAACGATAGAACATTGCCGTAAATTTTCTATAATGATATATTATGCACGTATCGTCTATATCGTCTACAAGAAAGGGAAAGTACAAAAGGCTCAAATGTACACATTGCTGTGTGGTATGTATGGGTAAAACTAGCGTCAGGAAGGATGATGTCTCATACTAAAAGGTGAGAATAATCTTGTCTTCTAGCAAGCCAGAGATCCATTTGTACTTACTTTATCTCACATTTTATGACTTTGACTTGACGATCCTCGTGAAAGTCAACTAAGAGTATTACTATATATGCAGATAGTAACGGTAGCACGTATGGTTTTAACCATGATAGTTGAGTCAGTACAAGTAAATCATACCCCGTTGCCTTTCCTGTTGTTATTCACATTTCCAAAATTCTCTGCTACCCTTTTTCCTCTTATTTCGGCTTTTTCTCGTCATACTTTCGTCGATCTATGTAGATGATCCTGCCACCTTTTTTGGTGCTGTTGACAAAGGTGCAGCCCGTTGTCAATGCATGCAACGATATATCACGAGCTACGGCTATGTAATAAAAACGGGATGCCAGTGAAATGGAAGATGTCAGTCTAGATTATTTTCAACAAGATTCCTGGGTAATGTCAAAGTAGGACAAAGTCGCATAAAATCCTAAATGCATAATGGACGACACGCATGAACTCTACAATGTTACAAACATTTTCTGTAGGCACGTCGTCGTCGTCAGAAGAGTAAAAAAGGTGATGTTATATCGCACTAAAGCAATTTGATACGACAGTAAAACTTTGGTGTGCATTTACTACTCCTCAACAACGCAACAACGTAACGTCAGTGCCTATGAAAATTTTGAGTAGTGGTACATGTACATATTATCTCCATTTAGAAGGGAAATAATTTGTTACTCCCCCGAGAATAATACTCAGGTATTTTACCGAGAAACTTGCAAATTCCATTTTGCATGAAAGTGCGAGGGAAAATAAAATAAATAACTTATGTAAATACCATTGATGATAGAGACAACAGCAGCAACTAAAGTACTTAGGAATGGCTTGGTAAATATCAAACATAGTGAAAGAATTCTAAAGTCTCCAACTTTCGAAAATTCGGATACTAAGTTATGAAACTGAATTTATGATGATTCAAGTACTTTGGAGATGAAGACTTTCAACGAATTATAAAAATAATGGAGAAATCTGCTTCCACCAAAGTAACTGTCATCTTCAATACCAAACGAAACGCTGCTGCCGCCAATGTTTTTGGTTTGCCAATTTTCGCTGTCTATGCATTTCCGGCTCCTCCCACACATGACAGGATTCCGCTACAAAGTAAAATTTAGCCATAATGTGTGTGGTCTACACATTTTGCTGATAAAGTCACTATGCAAAAGGCGATGGGTTTTTGCACTTCAATTTTCCTTCGCACATTGTTTTATGGTTTAAACCCATTGAGAAGCAAGTCTTTTCACAATATTTCATTCTGTCAGAGTTTTATTGTTCTTGTACAAGAAGCTCTGATATATGACTTTTTTTAAAAGATAATCTAGCAATAGCGTATGGGCATGTAAAATGTGATTCCATTGTTTCCCGTGCTCAAAAATAAATCTTTTGAACTTTGCAACTACAGACAGATCCATATTAAGGAGAAACAGAGATGCATATCAATATGCTGTCAAGTATTCTGGCCAAGAAAACGAATGCATCAAAGGGAGAAATACTAATTGCTGGAAAAGAATAAAGAACAAAGAAACACAAATAATACTGTCAATAAAATATTAATTTCTCACGAATATGAAATGTCGACTGATGTGGAAAATGATTTAAATGATATATACCTATGCACAATATGTAGAAATTCACATACGACTTTGTGTGTCGTGTGGTGCGTATGATAAAATTGCAATGGCAATTGATAAAGTAAAACAATGCCCGTTTATGATCACAATATTCTGTGAGCATGTCTAATAAAGAAAATAGTATGCATGAATAGCATTCTCCCGAGAATTCTCGTTAACTTAAAGTATACATGTTTCTACCGTCTATGACTGTGTGGATGTATAATATGAGCATGCACTTTCTCTGCTACTACTACTGAGGGAAATTGTTAAGTATGTACACATTTATTATTCCGCTCGGGTTGCTAAAATAAAAAGAAAGAGGTACGTGCACACTCTATTGAAATTCCTCTTTCCCTCAATATCCTGTGGCCTTTTTGTTATTCATAGACTTCATCACCCATTCCTACACGTCCGACCAACAAAGCAGAATAGAGTGAATGAGAGATGTTGGTTTTTAAAGAGGAAGAAAATGAAAAGGTCGCAGGCAGTAGAGGGGAGTCGGTTAGTGGAAATGTTATAGGTTTGTTGAATAATGTAGCAGGCTTTGCATTTGCATGCTTTCATCTGGTAGCGATACACATAAATAATGTATCAAAAACACTAATTTTAGAAGAGGCAATCAAGTTGCTAACCAGACAGCTAAGGCTGCTGTAGTAGTAAACTTGTGTAATTTTGCCACATCAAGAACAAACACATGAAAATTGTCATGTATTCTTTCAATGCAACTCTTAAAAAACTGTGCTGACTTTATGCTTGCCGATTAGTGACAACAAGCGATGTCACAATAAAAAATTTGATAGCGGAGGATCAAATGCGCCATCACAATGTCAACAGCTTTGCATATTAAAATAAATATGTTGACGCCATCATTATCAGTTTTCACCTGTAAAAAAATTAGATTTGATTATATATACCCATATGTGAAAACTTACAACATTATTCTTTCCCGTTATGATTACCATTACGGAAACTAAAAGTACCTTTTTGTTGTATAATGAGCAAAATAAGCTCAGAGCTCAGGGCATTTTCTTCAAAGGGTATTAAATTTGTGTGTTTGCATGCACAATGCACAGTTAAAATATTGGAGGGTGGTTTGGGACTTTTGGGTTGTGCTAGTAGCAAACTATATAGAGTCGGTGTAGACTATGTAATTTCATTTCCTATATAATGCACTGCTATGACCTGCCCTCCACTTTCTCTCTACACACGACAGCTCTATATATACAATACGCAATACTACAAGAGTCTGATGATGGTAATGGAGGTCTCCTTAAGTTACTCATTTAGTAATGTGGCCTCATTTCCTCTGTTTTCGTAACATGCTTTTATTTCATTAGTGTCATAATTACATGACGTGGTGGTGTGCAGAGTAATGGTGATGAATTTACTTATGGTTGTGCTTCCATTTCCAGGTCTGCCATTAAAGGACATATTATTAGACATTCTTAATTGTGAATATGTGAATATATGAACACCTACTTACTTGTATTGTAACAATAAAGTTCGTTACAGTTTTTTTATTGATATTCGAACTAATCTTACTTTCACTCACACGCTTAATAGGTATGCTTCTTCTTTTATTCCCTTTCTTTGTTCCCCTCTGCAACATGTGCTACCTCATCAAGATTGTGCAGTGGTGTGGTGGTGGTGATACACGTATTAGAATATTGTCAATTGAATATCGTGCGTGTACAGTAAGTTTAGGGGAAAGTTGTGCACCTAGCTCCTTCTACATACTACATGAAATGAGAGTGGCGCATTTTTATAGTGAAACACATACATTACATGAACTAATGGTGGTTTTCTGAATTTGTGTTGTTGTATATAGTGTAAGTATTCCCACGTCGATAAAACAAACAAAACTTTTTTAAGTTCATAGTATTGTATTTGCTAACGAAGAGTGGAGAAAGTACAACAATAATAAATAAGTGAAAGTGTGGTTGCGGTGATGGGGAAAGTAAGTGCACATTTTCTGACATTACATTACTACTAGCTATACACCATCAACCCAATACTACTTTTACTGCAGGTTATGGTAAAAGCAACAACTGAAGTGGATGGTCTTCTCAACAAACGAACTTCCGTAAACTTCTTTCATATGCCATTTCTATTTGCCTAGAGAGAGGTTTCATACACTGTCCAACAAGTATTTACTTTTGCTTTGTTTGAGGAGTTCTGACGAGTTATTATGGATTGGATAATATAATATATACGCTATAATATACCTATCTAGATGTTATTATTATTAAGTATTCACTCTCATGCTATACATTTTAGCAAGTCCCTCAACTTGTGGTATTAGTGTAATACACCGTTAAATTTATCAAACTAAAGAAAAATAAGAGCAAGGTTTTCATGCAATCAAACCATAATTTATATTAGGCAGGCATAGAAAGACATACTAATTTAGTTTTCATTCCTTTTTGTACCAGCTCAGCAGCATTTTTTATGCATACCTTTTGTGTATGTTCTTTTCAGTGAAATTATTATAGCAGTGAAAATGCATTATTTGAAGAACATATTTCCATTTCTACTGTTTCGTGACATGTGTAGAGTGGACATTTTCCAAAGTGGCACTGATATGTATATGCTTTGCCTTCCTAACTTCCTACGCAATCTTATCGACCGATAAATCCTCATGTTTATATACAAGTACGGAAGAAATTGGCTGCATTTCAATTTCATATCTAATTATAAACTTGTTCATTTTTCACTTTTGACTCTATCCAGATTAAAAATATCAAAGTCAATATAAAATTTCCTTTTGATAATACATACATATATATATAGTTGGTAAATTCATAATGAATGCGTGTACTTGTAAACAGTTTCTTTTTAATGAAATCGATCATAATCAGAAAGAAAAGCGTATATGAATCACGACGAGGGGTGCCAAATGCAAGAGTTACTCTTGTATAATATGCATATTTATGTATGAAACTGAAATTGCTTTGGATGAAAAACTGGGGTTCAGTAACGCTGGTTGGTAGCTACTCCAAACAAAACTCTTTGACAAGATATATATACTTAAAGTAGAGAAGCATTTATGCTTATCTGAATATTGAATATATGAAATAGTTTTGGTAATCTGCCCTTCCAACCCATTCACATATATGGCATATTTTTATGATATATGAAAAGTTATTTCTAAAATTATCACACTAATAAAATTACAACTTACCTTCTCTTTTGGTTTTTTGCATGTCATATAAACGTTGAAGATCAATGGAGTAAACTGCTGATGAGCTGAAGGCGACGAAGAGAAGGGAAAGAATTGCACCACCTCCCAACATTTTGCCGATCATTCTTTTTAACGAAGACAAGAAGTAAAAAGATATATGCCTAGGCAAATATTAAAACGGTGACTGAACAACACGAACGAATAAAAGTCCTTGTATTTCTTATGGTAAATGTTATTCAAACAGCCAACAGTTTTGGCGAAGAAAAGTTTAAACACGAAAGAGAGTAAACAAGTTGCCCCTTTCGTCTGTTTTATAAAATTTGAAGATCAAAAGATGTTATGCGAATGCAAACTGAAGCCGATTTCCTTCGCCGTAGGATGTGATGTCGGAATGTATCAAGTATCCCCAGTTTCTTTCAAACGGGGTAGTTTTCTTTAGAGAGAACAGCCACTTAATGTAGTCGTGAATAGGTTAATTATTATTGCGTGTTATTTGAAACTTTATTATTATTTTTTTCGTTAGTTTATACGGTCCTGTGATGGTAATGTTTAAAATATCCCAGTTTTTTGAAATTTCGTGTGCACTGTTTTGTATCTACAATACCATACCATGTACAAACCGATAATACAACGACAATCGTGTCCCTCTCTTTATACTTTCTTAATAAAATTGCTCAAGTACTTTAATTTGCTATTTTTTATAAACCATATTATATGAATTGAAGTATTTCTGTTTGCTTTATAAATGTGATGATATGATTCTTTTTGGATATGCCTGACTGATATGGTTTTGTTTCTAACTGTACAATATGATATGCATCTGTTTTTTTTAAAAAGACCAGACAATCAGACAGAACGCGTAGAGATAGATATGTATTCTTTTTTCTTGGAGAGATTTTTAATTTTTTAATTGAATATGTGAAAAGAGAAAATAAAGTATTGTATCCCAGTTTTTTGAAATTTCGTGTGCACTGTTTTGTATCTACAATACCATGCCATGTACAAACCGATAATACAACGACAATCGTGTCCCTCTCTTTACACTTTCTTAATAAAATTGCTCAAGTACTTTAATTTGCTATTTTTTATAAACCATATATATGAATTGAAGTATTTCTGTTTGCTTTATAAATGTGATGATATGATTATTCTTTTTGGATATGCCTGACTGATATGGTTTTGTTTCTAACTGTACAATATGATATGCATCTGTTTTTTTAAAAAAAATAATCAATCCAGACAGAACGCGTAGAGATAGATATGTATTCTTTTTTCTTGGAGAGATTTTTAATTTTTTAATTGAATATGTGAAAAGAGAAAATAAAGTATTGTTCCTAAAAATGTAAGATAATATTTTGATGGATGGACACGGATTCTAATAATTAACTCACTGATTTCTCTCCGAAAGCACAAATATTTTTTTTGAAGATATGATATGATGATATTTTTTAAATTTATGAATGTTCATATGTAGAAAATGCAAATGCTTGGTAGTTTCTAATGATTTGATTTCTTTCCGCTCTAAACAGTCGCTTATCGGGATTTTCCCCACAGACTGGTTAGGACAAGTATACGTGATCAACTGAGAAAACTGACTGGCTTTCAGTCTCATATATATGTCCGCAAGGCAAAACCTCTTTTGGAGAGCGTTTCCCAGTCGCGTTGTGTGCAGAAAGTGTGAGGGAGCTGAGTCTTGTATGAAGCCAGTTGGTCATATATGGATGGTGGAGAAAGCAGGCACGTAACGACAACGAGTTTACAATTTTGTCGGAAATGGAAAGCTAAAAGCAACAAGGAGGCAACAGCTTGGTTGGACGGTTAGCTACGTACGACTCGTAGCCTACGAGAAAGTTTACAGAAGGATAATATGCGCTTGTATTGAGCAATGCAGCGTAGTCAACTTTTCGATTGGAGAAAACATCAGTGAACGTTTCATATGCAACATAGTCGCAGTCTCAGGTCTCCACTATTTATATATTTTTTCATTTGCCATAAATTAACAGTTTTTAAATAAATGAAAATTGTAAATTTTAGAATAATAAAACTACGCTGCATTATTGGTAAAAGAAAAATATCCACACAGCATACATCATCTCAATAACCACAACTAAAATATTAAACAAATCAATCACTAGAAATTTGGACTGATTTGTAAAAGGGTCAAATAAAATCAAGCTAAAAATTCAAGGTCTACAGAAACATTACTAATTTGTGTCATGTTACACCAATAATAACTGCTTGCTGTTCCAGATTTATAATTTGATTTAACAGCAGAATAAAGCGTGAGATCAAACAATACTTAAATGTTCTTCTACATGTTTCTAAAAATTAAACAGTTATTGTCAGCTTGTCTAACCTATTCAAAATAACGAGATTATAACATCATCTTTGATCAGTGATCAACTTTCTTGCCATACTACTCCACCCACGCATAGTTCAACGAGTATCATCATCATAATATTCAGCATGGGAATGTGAGTCATACTTGGACTTGGAAGTTGGGGTTTTCAGTACTCAACGCTTTGTACATATTTACTTGGCTTGGAGGAAAGAAATATAAAGTTATTTAAATATCTTTCTGGCGACCACTTTACTTGATAAAACAGCGACTGTAATGCAATGATAGAATGTGGTAAAACTGATTTTCTGGCAATGGAAGCCTCCGATTCCTAGTATTTTACTGGAAAAATAACTGTTTTGGCAACAGCTACCAGCAGAGGCAGCAAAATTTCCAGAGCTTCGTGCCGTGCCGTTTAGCACCAGTTGTATGACGTCACACAAGAAGTTCACCGCCTACTACGCTCCATATACAGCAGTAGAGGTAGCGGATACTACATATGTGACACCCACGCTAACTAGGAAATATAAGTACCGGTATGGTAGAAAGCAGGAAAAGGTAACTACTACGAGGTTTCTTAAAATATTCATTCTCGATTTTATTAATGGTTTGTATGCGTTCATGCGTCCAGTAGTAGAATATTTTGACATTACTTTCATCATGTACTACTCTTGTATGGATATTCAGCATATTATAGCATATATAGTAAATGTACGAAACAGTTTGTGAAGTAGTAAAGAACAATGATTCATTCGTCACATTATTAATACGAAATTACAGTTAACATTCATACCACTAGTTGTTGTGAATATTAGCTTACACATAATCTTTGTCTGGTTGATTACAAACGATTTATTTCAAGTTAAAGTACATTCATAACTACCACTCTGCATCTCCAGTTGCCTTCTGAAATACAAAGTCTTTTCCATTAAGATTCATAATTCCATCCTTCAGGTGAAACTTCCATTTGTTTCGTGTTCTTGTTATCTGAATGAAAAAAACAACAATACTCATATACATACACTCTTTGAAAATATTTGACACAAGATAAAGTGTAAGCCTAGAACTGTCCAATTTGTGTTGGATGGTTCAGTTCAACAGATGAAATAAAATGTATGCAAATTTAACTTGAAACGGCACCTTATCAAACTGACAGACAACAACATTTTCAATATCGTACAGCCTATCACTAGAGCCTTCAGCATCTGAAACATCGTCATCTGAATTCAGGGGTTCCTTAAAAGACAAAAAATACCTCCTCAATATGATGATGCCATTGTCAAATACATTGCCTACACGATACCACCAAATGTTTGACAAATAACAATATAGCCTCATAATGAGGACTGAATCGAAAACTCACTTCGTCTTGCCCTTCCTCCTCTGGCTCTTCTTCCCTCTCATCATCCCTATCATCTGCATCATCATCGAGATCATCATCGTCGTCATCGTCCTTAAAAAGTAAACAGCATGTAGAGAATTTAGGAACCAACTTTAATACAAAGTTATTATGGGTTTTCGTAGGTTGTGTGCTAAAGTAGAAATTCTACCTCATCTTCATCTTCGCTGGAGTCACCACCACCGGCCTGACCATCTACTTGCACAAACCCTGAATTATTTACAGTTCCTGATGAAGTCTTCATGTCCAACCCAGCATTTTGCAGAGCTTGATTGACTTGGCCTTGCAGTGCGGAAGCAGCCAGTTCAGTGGGTAATGACAGAGTGGCCTGTATTGCTGGAAGAGAGAGGATGTCCTAAAGTGGATCAAGAAAGCAATACACATATAGTACGCCAAGACTCGACCCATAAACAAGAAACGGGATAATAAAAATGTTCTAAACTGTCATTTATGTATTTGTATTACTGGTTTCCTTACTTGCAATTTATTAGTATGAATACATGATGCAGGCACATGAATTGTGATTTGACGCTGGTAACCCACTGGATCGTTGGCTAACCTCGGCATTGTAATCTGTATAGGAACTTGGACGTTTGGATCGTTTGGAAGAACTACTGGAGGAGGCGGTGAGGATTGTTGCTGTGTCTGCTGAGATGCTGATGTAGTTGGTACTGAATTTCCCTTTTTATCGGCATGGCCATTAGTATCTTCTAAACCGCATGTAATTAAAATTTTTACATTCTATGCATTTAAAAACCTGTCTAAAATTTGAATAATCGACCAATTCACTATTGAGCATACGTGAAGTTGTAGAAGACGTTGTGTTTCCACCTGTAGCACCTTGACCAGCATTGTCTGATGAGCTGTCAACAGCCTTTGTGCTGATTAGTTTAGATTCCCACAACAATCTTAGCTCCTGAAGCACCTGTTCATCAACCCCTTCGTCAAGGAACGCTTCTCGTATTCCATTTACAACGTCGTCGATTACACTTTGGTAGAGCTTGAACTGTGAAGAAATACAACAGTCTTTAACCCTGAGGACGATACTAATACTTAAATACCTAGCAGTAACACGGGATGGCGAGTGGTAAATAAATAATATTATTTATTTGTGGAACGTATTTGGTATTGAAGGTTTAGACGAAGAAAGGTGATTAGACGTTAGTCTAAAAGCAATTACATAACCATAATACCGAATGTCTCAGTCATCATTTGAAAGATAGATGATTGTGAAAAGGAAATTATGATTCCAAAATTCCTTGCGCATTAGCGTCAACTTTAAACTTGATGAACAGAAAATATATAGCACTTCTCCACTTTTGTGCTTGTAACTGCAACATTCATGATAGAATATGCCGAATTATAATAATAATAATGATACGCTTGAGCACAAGGTATTTATGAATTTGATATACTGTACAAAAATAGAACTAATCAAGTCATGACTAAAAATTGAAATTGACATTAACTTTCAAGTTGTGTAAAAGGTTTACCAACTCGTGATAAACTAGTGTGATTCCAAGTGCAAGAGTTTAGCGTACACAGAATGATCCAAATTAACAATGTAATTACATTATTGAATAAAATGTATTTTTATTAATTTTGAAATCGCATCATGTCTATGCGTAAATACTTACCACAGTTCCGATTGAACTCATTTTCAACGGCCACAGATATGGACACTACCCAGTATTGACAAATGAGTAAACTGATTGCAGTCAGCAATGATGAGAAAGAACTGAACTAAAGAAACCGAGCCTAAAATCAGCAAACAATTAATACACGACGATTTAATTAACTCTTTGCCCAACCAAAGTTCGGCAACGGATTACCGATATATGTACAAAATCTAACCGAATACCTTCACGAATTCGATGATTTTAACTGTTGTTGTTGCTCTTTAAAAAGAGCGTAAATACGAAACTACTTTGTAATAAATAAATAGGTTAACTCTACAAACGCTCCTCTAACAAACTGAAAATAAGAATTATAATGATTGACTAATAATATGTACGTGATGTTTATTTATCTACTTTAACAAGTAGCTAAATAACTTGGTTTTGATTGATAATTCTTTCAGATTTACATTATTTGTACGATATAATATAGAACAAGTTGTACGTGATAGATTAAAATGCAAAAATGTACAACAACCTTACTGACTGACTGAAACTCAAGTGAGCGAGTTAATACCTACACATTACACCTCTACCATCTAAATCTAAATGTATCTGTCACCTGTATAATTCCACTACTGCACTGAAGTCTTTCACAGAACTTCAACTGATTCTCTAATTAGTTAAGTAAGAGTAAGGTTCTACGATAGAAGATAGAACTTCTACTTACAATAAGCGCTACATTACTCTACTACTTTCTACTTTGCCGTCCTCCTCCCCTCTTCTCTCCTGCTGTTGATTTTCTATGGTACATATTGGTATTGGGCCTACTGCACTGGCAATATTGCTACTCTACTACTACTGACTGGCAAATACAAATTACAAA
>JAHZMZ010002526.1:0-11335 GCA_027743805.1 Lepidocyrtoides sp. E14 | reverse complement strand
TGTGATCAGATTCTGAACTTCAGAGACATCTTATTTTAATTGAATGTAGAGGAGCACCGTACAATATCAAAGCATCGTTTCCACGCCATTTGCCTGAATTCGTGTGCAAGAACGCATAGATATTATCATCATCATCAGCCACATGGCTTACATGCTTTGCTGACTTAATAACCAATAAAGTTAATTATTTAAAAAATGGTTAAAGTTAGAGAGCTGATTCTTCGCGCCGAATCAGCTAAGATAGTTTCTAAAGTACTGTGTAAGTTTCAAGGAAATTGGTGGAAGCGTCTAGGAGGAGATCGAAAATCATGTAGGATCCCAAGTCCGTAAGGCCAGCAAGGATTTTAGTATTATAGGTAAGCTAACAAAATGGTGAAGCATTGAACTACTATTAGTATTATCAAAATTGTGGAATAATAATAATCATCAACTGCCCATCTGTGCAATGTTTGCGCTCATCAATTTTTGAAGTGATGAGATTAGTACACAAATTACTTATTCCAGTGGTACTTAGTTGAAATAAAAATACTTTACTTAAATGCAATGTATTTTTCTTAATTTGCTTAAGTACTTAAAAATATGTAATATAATTATGAAATTAGTTATATGATATCTATAATTGTCATTTACTACGCGTGTTTTCAGTTTCATTTGGAACGAATTTAGGTTCCACCATGTTTCCTTCAAACATGATAAAGCTCCATCCAAACTTCTATTTTATACAGCGGCGTCCATGTCCAGTCGGTTGCAATTCGCAACTTTCGACTTTTCGAGTCACAAACACAAAGGCAGGACTAGACTTTTTTGCGTATTGGGATTTACTAGTCACATAGTTCTAGTTTGTAGTTCTAACAATAAGAGCAAGTTGTACTGCTGCAACGCAACGGCGCGGCGCAACTAAATTGCACCTTAGAAATCAGACATACCTGATGCGCTTCTGTGCCGATCAATTACTTAATATGCACTTTTGCTTGCTATCCGTTGCCCCCTTACCAATACGCGGTCTTACAAGTAAAAAAGCGGCATCTTAGGTACCTAACTGTTTGTTTACGTTTGCCTTTTTTCCACTTTCATTGTGCAAACTGCTAAAGTTGTACAGTGACAGTTGTATTTGTACTTGGTAAGTACTTGAACGAGTTGTACTTTGTAATCGGTCGGCCGGCGGCACTTCCGATTTTTTCTGTTTTCGATGTGATTTGAAAGGTGATCGGTTTGAGTTAAAAACTCTGAATTGGGAAGTACTGGTCAATTACAAGGATTACTAATTCACCGTCAAAAGTTTAGTTGTCTCGTCATACAACAGTCAACAGTATAGTAAAAAGTTATGTGTTAGTGGTTTTGGTAGACGAGGGAATGGACTAAGGTGACGGTTACCATGGCGTAGAAATTAATTCACCCAATGCTGCTGCAGGTGCTACTACTGGTGAAATTGGAAATTTTATTGAAATTGATAAGGAAATTTCAGTGGACCTAAATCCTGATTCAGAGAAAATGGAAGAAGATATACGTGATTCTGGAAGGAATGTCGAAGGTAACAAGGAGTTATCGAGTTCGGGTAGTAACGCGCCACCTCGGATGGAGCAAATTACCGATGGAACGACAAGCTTGTTGAATTCGGATGATGGGAAAAGTGAAAATGGTAAAACGGTGGGAGATTCCGACAAGGTGAGTGAAATGGAGGTGAACGAATTTAGGGATGGTGTTCATGAAGAATAATTTAAAAATATTGTGGAGAAGGGTAATAATTTAACATTTAAACGTAACCCAGTATTCCAATACTGACCACCAGGGTGAATGCATACAAACGGAGGAATCCACTACGGACAAGGAATCAGACGTTCAAAAATCTAAGGAGAAGAATACAGAAAAAAGTCAGACCAAAGAGAAGGAGACTAAAAATGATGGCGACTCTGATACCGATGATGATAGTCGTCGTAATATATACGTTCGAAACATTGCAGAGATTCTCGAATTCAGTGACGATGACGATGATGTGCTGATCTTAGCTGAGATTCCTCCTTCAGAAATGAGGTTAACCTCTACACCAGAAGCAAGAAGTAATACTGGTGTGAAAATTAAGACTTACGGTAAAGCTAGGTCAAGACTCTCACAAATTTCTACTTCCAACGATGAATTTTCTACTTTGGATATGACAGTTGAAGTTGATTCTACCAGCAATCAGGTTTTAAAAATTTATTTAATCATGTAAAGATTTGTGATTAAATGAAAATGATCGGGAAAATATTTATGATAATATAAATTAAAATTATCTCATTATACACTTAATATAGAATTCTGGTAATGATAATCCATATGGTCGAGCTTCTGCGTGGATGCAGGAATTCGTCCGCAACCGATCAGGTGGGTTAGTCAGTCAGTCAGTGCTAACACAATCAGTACCTAGGTACACCACGACTCCCATTTCTGTATCCAGATCCAACAGTGGTATTGCTCAGACAACATCATCAATTTCTCAACCCGCACCCATGGCTGGTTTTTTGCAGTCACCGGCTCCACAAGTGGCACAAGGACGGACTGTCCTACCTAGACAAAGTAAAAGTTTACAACTTATCAGCCATTTATATAGTTTACTTACAGAGATGGTCTCCGAGAAATGATTGGTCACTGTAAATGCTGTTCTGTATGTTAATTTTATTGGCTTTTTCTCAATATCCATTGTCTATAGCTCATAATAACAGTACTACTGTTCCACCGTCTTTTGTTAGCACTAATGTGCCAGGCTCAGTTCGTCAACTAGTTAACGATTCCGTTCCTGGTGGATACTTAGTGTATCCCTCAAGCGGGAGTGGTCATGGCAAGTGTCACATTTCATGTTGTTATGTTGCATTTTAAAGTTTCTGTAGCAGACACAGTAGTATTAATTGCTTATTTATTTGTATTTAATATTATAGTAACTTCACACCAACAAAATGTTATTCAACAACGAGTTGTCACACCGTCTAGCCCCCTACGTCATCAAAACCCAGTAAGACTAATCAGTCCCACCTACAATCAGGTTAGGCAAGTGTATGGAAATATGTTAGGATTTCCAGTACGCGCTGGACCACAGGTAGAAAATGTCCAACAAATGACACATTTCCCATCTACAACAATTCATCAGGTGCAGACACTAGGAGGCATGTATCAAGCTACTCAAAACAGTGCTGGTTTCACTATCCCGGTACAAAATGTACCACTGATTATAGGAAATTGCACACTTGTAGCAGTACAACCGGAATCTCCGCGAATTCAAAGGACACCTTTAAGAGCTCCAACAAATCAGCTAGTAAGACCGTCTATAGTAAGATCTCCAGGTAACCCACCTNAAACACCAGGAGGCATGTATCAAGCTACTCAAAACAGTGCTGGTTTCACTATCCCGGTACAAAATGTACCACTGATTATAGGAAATTGCACACTTGTAGCAGTACAACCGGAATCTCCGCGAATTCAAAGGACACCTTTAAGAGCTCCAACAAATCAGCTAGTAAGACCGTCTATAGTAAGATCTCCAGGTAACCCACCTAGAACAAATAGAATGTCTGTGCCGGTGGCTGCCGCTCCTTTGCAATCTAGTACGCCGGGCTCATCTGCTGCAGCACGACCACCACCACCCCCAGTCGTTCCTCCGAAAATCACAGCTGGCAGCCAGAAACCAATTCCTGGCACTGTGGAAGAGCTTGATAGCGGTGCAGAAAAGAAAACCTATCCCTCATTAGTAATAACGGTGAAACCGTGTCTTGCTGCCAAGGCAAAACCAGATCGTCAAGCAAGGAAACAGCTAGGTGCACACCTTGAGTTCAACTTACAATTTCTTATGCATAATCCCTCCTTCTTACTGATAAATGCTTGTTTCAATTTTACAGATCAAAATGTTAGAACGGTATTGAACAATACGCCTACTAAGTTTACAGAGTGGTTGTTTATACGAGGACTACTTAAATTATCCCATTTTTGCGATGTACATACCACCCAGCAATTTAAACATGGGAAGTATACCAACAGCAACCAACAACCGTTCAGTGGTGGATACGTGTGGTTTTCAGAATGTTGTCCGGAAAAGAAAATTTCAGTTTTCACCGGATCAATTTTTGAGGGATCAAAGTATCCACCTGGAACCTTGCTGAAACTATTGTATCATTGGTGTTGTCAAACCGGGGTCGCTAACATTGTTGAATGGGTGAATGTAATACAGTTCTGACTGGCTACTACTAGAACCTAGTTACAATTTTAAACAAATTTTAATCAATACAAAATATTATTGCTGGCTGTGCTTAATCAATACTTTTTGTGTTTATTTTGGATAGGTGAGCAGCTTGTGTTTGAAAGATTTCTACGCTTTAATTAGGGCAGTGTGCATTTCCTATATGCATGAGCATTGTGAACCTATGGGTGGACAGTCGAAATATGTTGAGATTGGTGTAGTTAAACTTGCGAATACTCCTAAGGTAAATATACCATTTTTTTTAACAAGCTACCAACTTTTAAAAATTACTTAGCACACGGACATTTTAAAAAAAATATTTAGGCAACTCCAGGTACGAAAAGAGTTGTTGTTGAAATTCTTGGCGTTTTCGATCCAGCCACTAAAAACATTCGTATGAAAGTCATAAACGGCATGCTACCAGTAAGTATAGTAGTCATACCAACGCATCAATATTTCAGACAGGTTTTTACCGTTCAATCTAATCTGGATGGATGGTAATGATAAATGCTCTACTCTCACTGTAGCACCTTTTCAAGTCTCTAAATCAATCTGGACCGCTTGATGATTCTGAAAAGGGCGCTAGAGCTTTTCAGTACTTGTGGCCACTTACCCATTGGGTCGACAAGCGCAGTATTCTACTAGTGGATGAAAATGTTGACAGGGTTGAGTCCGGTTTTAATTTATTATTATTTTTAAAAACTGTGTGTGGTCGTTATAATGTGCAGCGCATTTGATTAGTGTGTTGCTGAAGCTACATGTATTTTTTTTTTGCACCAAAGTCACTCTTGCTGGAACTTGGATTTATAAATGTTCGAAATGTAGGTCGAACTGGCACGGTAACAAACGCTAACGTATTAAAATATCTTCATAATGTACTTCCCAAAATGTTTAGCGTAAGTCATATTTTCATGCATAAAAGTATTGTCTCTTTTAAATGACTTTTTAAACAGAAATATTTGTAACCATTTATATTTTTTCTTTTGATCAATTAGAATACGCTTACCGTTGTAAGCAAAAGCATTGTGCAACAGTTTTTGGATGAACTTAGCTGGCGTGAAATGTACGGTCAGACTTCGCTTGTCTGTTATGAAAATCTACTAGATCATATTCGTGCAATGACGGCGTGGGATCTTCAAAAAGAAACTCTGGTCAGTCGTCTGAAGAAAATTACTCAGAATCCGTTTCTGGACTGGTCATACAACAAACAGATGAGAAGATGTCCTCTGAATACTTTTCCGGTAAATTTACGGGGTCGACTGGGGATTAAAGATTGTATCCAACATGTGATGAAATATAAAAGGGGGCAGCCACCGCCACCTCGTCCTCCTCCTCCTCTTTCTCTTCCTCCTCCTCCGTGTATTCTAAAGGTTCTTCTCCAGCAACATCAGCAACCGCGTCAAGTTTACTTGCTCAACAAAAAACAACACCAAAACGTAAGAGTAAGGATATTAGTGACGTTGTCGCTAATACCAAGTACTACAAGCACTTCTACGATAAATCACCGAAACTCTATTCACTCCCATCATACTATTATGGCACCATGAGTGGTGAAGAGAATTTACTGCGTCAGTTCCAGGCGTTTCCTCAGAATCTCAAGGTATTTCATTATTCAAATTTTCAAACTAAATTTAATTAACCTAATAGACATCTTGATCTAGGAAGTAATTGGATAATTCTTTTTACCAGTGTCCAATGTGTCATCGTAATTTGGCGTCAAGCAGTGCCCTACCCCGACATCTCTATACTCATATTAACTCGTCGATGCATCGCGTAACTGAAAATTCTGTTTGCTCAATTTGTTTGAAGGAGTTGCCAGCCGGAGTCACAATGGAACGCCACCTGCAAGTCGTAAGAAACTTTTGAAATTTTTTGTAGTAAAAAATTTTATCAGTTTATTTCAAATGATATACTCAATTTGTTTAGTCACATGTGATGCTTGAATTCAAAACTGCGTGTCGAATATGCGAATTGAAGTTCAGAACTGAAGAGGAGTTTGTCATTCACATGTGGGATTTACATCTGGAACGGGAGGCTCCTTTTAGATGTGAATTATGCCAGTACGCCACCTCGTTCCATCATCAACTTATTCAGCATCATGAAAAGGTAAAGTGCTCTAGTGATTAATTTTTAAACATTTAGTTAGGCAGCTTATGATTATTATTACCTCTCCTGTATTCAAATTTTTAGAAACACGGCAGCGAAGCGAATGTTCTGTGTCCATTTTGTTCAAAGGCATTTTGGTGTGCTACAAACCCCCAATTAAATTCTTTGATTAATCATCTGCAGGTAATATTTTATTCCCATCATAAACGAGTTTAAATTGTTTAAAATATGGAAAGTGACACATTATATTTTACGTTAATAACTGAAAACTTTTTTAGAACCACGCAAAGATGCAGCGTCGTCCAAAGAAATGTCCTCGATGTGTTCTCACATTTCTCACTGATTCGGAGCTTGAAACTCATTTAAAGGGACATCGCTCTAGACAGAAAACAGCAAAATGGATCCCCTATGTGCACTCATCAAATGAAAAATATGTTGAAATGGCTGTTCCTCCGACGTCTAAAACCCCATTGCACATGGCCATTAGAGCAGTTACCGCGGCAGGTCTGCCTAGTGGTGGCGCACCGCCAACCAAAAAACGAAAATTGAATCCCAGCCCATCGTCTTCTAAAAAGTGTGTTACAATGAATGCTCCTGTAGCAGTTCCTGTTGACACAAACGCAAAATTTGGAGGCTCCATGTACAAAATTGTCGTTCCTCCTCATGTCAATGGAATGTGTGCAGAATGTGAAAATAGTATTAATGTGCAAAATCATTTCGTGTAAGTTTTCTATTCATAATATATAATTTTTCTCGTTTGCAAATCTCTCAAAACTGAATTGCTTTTAGATTCTGAAGTTTTTGTCTATTTTTGTGTATTTAATCCACTTCAGAGGTCGACTTAGATGTACCAGGTGCCGTTACAATACAGCCTGTCAGAAAGCTATGGAAATTCATCATGAAGTAAACCACAATTCTCGCTCAAAATATATAAAACCTGGCTTAAAAACAAGGAAAGTAAAACTGCTTGAGAAGCCCATGTTGTGCACGTGTGGATACTCTTCTACTCATCCGAACAAAATTGGTAAGATTTTCACATAAATGGGTATATTTACTAATGTTAAATTTTAAAAAGTGAAAACTACCAACAATCTTAATTTCTCAACCAACCAGTAGAACAATGAACTTGAAAGTATTTAAAATTGTCATTCAAAAATACTATGAATGTTTATTATTCTATTTTTTGATAGCGATGCATCTAGTGAAATGTGAAAAAATGACTGCCTTTGGAAGCCCCCGATAACAAGAAAAACATTAGCTACATCAACTGAAACATCACAGGCTGCTAGTTCTGACAACGTCGACAAAGAGTATATTATGGCAAGTACACCAGGTTCGGAAGTCATTGCATTGACACCTCAATCAGTACAGTCAGTAGTACCAAGCGTCGAATCTCCTCTTGCACTCGAACCATCATCTCCTGAATCATGTTCCACCGACCAGTCCGTACCATAAGTTGCTACACCGTCTGACTGCGCTAGTAACAACAGTGATGTGTCTGGAGTCTGGAAATCCAGTTGATAAGTTTTTAATAATTTACAGAGTTAATTAATTGCGATTCAAAATTATGTATGTTCTTGTAATGGCTTAAGTTTTATAGTGTGACGGATGGAATTCGAATCCACATGTAACCACATCCGATTGTTTTAATATCGATAAAAAAAAAAGATTTTCTGTTTTGAAATTGGAGTAGCTATTAGAAATCCTAACATTATACGGTAATTCTATCTGTTCACACGCACGTAGTAAATGTGTTGTAGTATAATGATTTCATAGTTATCTCTAGATTTCTAAAGTAGTGTAAATAATATTTAATAGTAATTTATTAACTTAATTTTTTGTACATCCAATTTTAAAACTGCACAATGACAATTTTAATAGTAATTTATTAACTTAATTTTTTGTACATCCAATTTAAAACTGCACAATGACAATCTGTCTTTTACATAATGTATTATTAATTAAGTCGTTTATATATGAGTGTTACAATTTGTTTTAGTGAAAATGATTTTTTTTAAATAAATAAAAATGTGCTTTCAACTGTCGTCCAGATTCTGTATGATGTATGTACCCAAGTTAAATTACGACTCAGGAAGATTGCCAATAAACCTGTTGTGCTATCATTATCATCATCATCTCCTCAAAAGCATCTTTTTTTTCAAATGAAAAAGGGCAACAAAGACGAGAATACATTGAAGATTCAGAAAGCAGAGCAGCTGATGTGGTGCTGGTTGTGTAATATAATATTTAATTGTCTCCTGTGCTGTGCTTATAACTTCATCCAAGTCATTATGGAAAATTAATGTGAAGCATAAAAAATTATTATTCATTCATTAATATTAATTGTCATTGGTAATCAATTCTGCGTCTAGTGTTTATTCTTTTAATTGGTAACACTGTCTCTCTGAATGTCAGTTTCAACAAGTCAATATTTGATAGTGATTGTGTTTTGGAACTGAGAATTTTTTTAAAAGTGGTATGGTGTATGTATCTATGATAATTTAGCATTGCTAAACATCCAGTAAAAAGCAAACTTAGTAAAGTAGTTTAGTATTAATAATACTCAACACTCAGCTATAATTGAAGGTAGTGAGAGTGAGGATGGAACACATAAATGACGAACTGGAAGCTAAAACAGCTAAAAATGTAAAAGAGAAGGGAAATGCTTTAAGGTTTAAAACTGATTGAGGATAGAGTTGCACTTAAAGCAGATACAATATTGAGGAATAAACGTGAAAACCAGAGGAAACAAAGGTTACCGGGAGCTGGGCCGATAAAGAATGTTGTTGAAGGTGGAAATCCTGTTCAAATAATTTTTCCAGAGGAAGTGAGTACAAAAACAATTTTTATTCATTAAATGAACGGCCAATTTATCACAATATGCCATTTTTTAAGATCCTTAATCAAATCTCTATTTTAATATTTTTGTTTTTTTTTAAATAATTTGAAGATCTGGCTGTTGATATTTGATAAACTGAACAGACCAAAAGACGTACAAAGCTGTTACAACACATGCAACCTTTTTCGCTCCTTTTTGCAGGGCCGTAAAAGCTTTATTTCCTATCCAAAGGTCAATTCCTTAAGCTACTTGCAAAAAAAAAATCTATTTTAAAATTAATTCGAAACTGGATTGATGTTTAAAATGACATTATTTTTTTTTTTTTTTTTTGAAAACGTAGGTTCTGCATGTACTGTTCTCGCGGAAATATCTGCAAAGAAATGACTTATTATCCTTGCGTTTGGTATCGAAAACGTGGTGTCAAATTGTAAACGAATTCCTAGAAGAAAAATGTTTTTGGTTGCGGCCAAAGTTCAGTCCATGGAAAGACAGGGTTCCCATTGTTGAATACAACTTCATTGATCGTTCTTTAGATAATTGGTCAGAAGTCGGGGACACTTACCGTTCTACTTGCAAGCCTAACTCAATAGTTAAAGTGGATATGCTTCATCATTCAAGAAATCCGCTGTTAACCCGATTTGCCAACTCGCACGTGCAATTTTCCACTGAATTTTTCGACCACACGGACGAAGACGCCTGTGAAAATGAAGATGAAACTATTGGAAACTTTTTGCAATCTTGTGGAAGCCACACCTGGTATCTCAGCTTGAACTCATCTTGGCAAAGAAAAAGAGAGGAAGTAATTTATCTGATTCAATTAGCACTTAGAAAATGTGTTAGTCTGAAGTTACTCAAATTAGATATTGATGATTACAAATTTCGTCGATATGAAGAAGAGTCCTGCAGTCAGTCCATAAACTGGAATGAATCTCCCAACTTAACATGTTTGTACCTTACAAGAGCAGATCCTCTCTACGACTCTTTAGTCACAAAATTTAATCTTCAACTGCACGAGCTCTCTGTTGGTAGATGGAGTAATATTTATTCAAATTTGGATTGGCCCGTTCTAAAAAATCTTTACGTGGATTGTTTAGACGCTACCTCTGACCTTGAAAGTGTTGGTCAACTTCGCGCCAATAATTTGAAAACTTTAAGACTAAAATTGGGGTCTGGTTACGGTCCACAACTAAAACTACTGCTTCAGACGATCAATCATTTCCAACAATTAGAGAATCTGGAACTTGCATTTTTATGGAAGTATGAAATCAACGAAACGGAAGTTTATCAAACTCCACCAATTCTTCCAAAGATGTGCTCCGTATCCGTAAAGAAATTGATGATATATCTTGATTACCAAAATAATATAACATTTAGCTTAGTTGCATACTTTCCCAATTTAACTGAACTAAATGTAACACTTGGAGTACAAGAACTACGTTGTGGTTTTAATTCAGACTGTCTTGGAAAGAGAAAGCATAGGAAAAGAATACACTACCAGTCCGAGGAAAGAATACAGTATGAGCTTGTAGACGTTAGGAAATATTTATACGTGAGTTGGACCTGGAGTACAGTACATGAATCTACAATTTGGAAAATTCTTCCTTTTCTTCGTCGAATCAAAGTTCAGTCCCATATGAGGAAGAACAATCGCGGAGCAAATATGCAAATTCGAACACAAGTATTTGTCAGAGGAAGAATGTACTGTAAAAAGAAGATACATGCTCCATTATAATAACCACAAGAAGATTTTTGTATTTCCAATCAAGACCATACTTTAGCTTTATTTGTAAAAACAACGCATTTTTTTAATACTAACGGCCAAATGCCAGGAAGTTCCTTGTGTTAGTACAGGCAAGTTATGTAAGGATCATAGGATAAGGATTGCTAGGATACTAACGTAAGGAATGTCGTGACATACGGCTTCACATTTATATGTAGTTAGACGTAACTAGAACAATCGCTTATCCCATTGCATTGTAGCAATAGATGTTATTTATAATGCCTTTTATGGTTCGCCATTTAAAAGGTTGACACTTTTTGTATATTTTAAATCACCTTCTTCTGTACATTTTGTTGAAACGAAATAAACACGTATGCTTTCATAGTCGAACATGATGACCTCTCGTTAAAGTTTTGGTTGTTATTGGCATCTTTTACACTGGATTGTGACCATTTGAAACAGAGTA
>JAHZMZ010002525.1:0-10142 GCA_027743805.1 Lepidocyrtoides sp. E14 | reverse complement strand
GTAAAAATCACTGGGTCACGTGTTTTCACTCATAACTTCTGAACGCTGAAAGCTTTTCCCTTGAGGTTTTTTGCATAATGTAACAGGGTTAATTGGGCTTATGGTTCAAAATAGTTGGGCATGTTATCGTGCGTCTGGCCGTTGGCAGGGGCTTTAAAGTACGTTGGGTTTTTTAGAAAATAAATTTTTGCAATGATGAAAAACTAAGCGTCCCATGTTTAATACAAATTTAAATGAAGCATTTGATCATAATTTATTCTGCCAAGTTTCAATTTTTAATTCCTTACCATTTTTGAAAAAAAAAATTTTTTGGACTCTGTGCCATTTTTTCACATTTCTGCACCCCCTGGCCCACCCTGTTCGAGAAGAGGTCTGACACTTTGTATCGTGTATCTACCAGTTAGGTGCCATGATATGGTAAACATATCGGGACTTTTTAAAACATGGTGCCAAAACCGGTAAACATCTCAAAAACCTTGCTCTTTGTTCAATTATAGTAGACCTAAAGTATGTGCCAATATTATAATAGTGGACTTGAATGTAGACAAACATTATTTGTATAATTTGTTGAATTATATTTAAATTTTGTAAATAACCTTCATTTTATATGCCGCCTCAAGTATGTCAAAATGGAAATCAGTTTTAGCTTGACCTCTGACAGCGTTGGTAAAAAAATCCATTGTTATACCACGTCTTGTTGAGAGAGACCAGTCATATTGCCCCAAAGATACGTTCAATGCATTTGTCTGTCACATTGTAAAAAATGTTTTGGCATTACATTCCACTCACTGAAATTTCGCCTTTTAAAGTTTCAACTTGGTCACGTACCAAAATGGGATCGCCTGTTTCCCCTCGACTTTCACCCAAAAAATTATACTCTTTTTGGATTCTTAGCACTTGTTCAAGAATTGCTTTTCGTTCGTCCAGTAGAGACCGTTTTGTGATTGGAGGAGCAAACAATGAGTCATTTTCTATTGTCTTCCACACGTGATGTTTAAATCTCAGCACATTTTCCGGTTCCATTACCAATGTCATTACTTTCCAATCAAATGAAGCTTTCTTACGGTAGACATCCAAAGGACCCGAAGGAAAGTCCCTTAAAAATTCGATTTGTGCAACACGTTCCCTCCATTCCTGTTCTTTTACCATTTTTACTTGAAGAGTAATCTTTTTTGTACCCTACAGTTTTAGACATAGACATAAGCAGAAGTATGTTATTTTATTCGGTTAAAAAATGTATCTTGTTGAAATCAAATTTGTGATTTCTAAGTTTTATTTGTACTTCATTCAGCTGACTCACTTTGATTCTGTTTTTTCATCCAGTACAAATATTTTGATGAAGACTATTCTGTCCTTCGATCACTTATATGACAAAAATATTATGATAGATGATGATAACATGAAATGGCATATTTAAACGTGTCATCCATCCAGAGCCACTTCTCATTTTGTGTAAACAGGTCTTATCAATATCATAGTTGTATTTTGTTCCTAATTTATATGACTGCATTAAAGTTTACAGGATGCATGAGATTACATAGAAGAGAGCAGGATAGTTTGTATCATTTCTACTTGAAACTATGTGAGTATTATTATGTCAAAAATATAATATTGTTATGCTTGTTTTGCAGTTTATGATGATAATAAAGATGTCGTGTCATGTATCAATGTACTCGATTGATTTTTTATCATGAGATCCAAAGACGAAAGACTATTTTGGGTCAGTCCAAGTCACGCCTACCAAAAGCTGAGTTCACAAACTGGAGATTTTAAACACGTACCAAGTTTGAAGGAAAAGTATAATATGGTTAGAATTTTGGTGGGGCTTTAGATGTTAGACCACATAATCACGATATATCAACATTAAAGCAAATGGTACCTTGTAATTTTTCCATTGTACTCATATTAGTTAACAGAAATTTATGACGTCTCAAAAATGATTAGATTAGACATCCTTGCAAGGTTTAGACTTTTTACGATACAGACTACAATTCAAGAACGTAACTGGACGTGCATGACTTATTAAACCAAAAAATACGCAAATCTTTGTTGAAATGATTGCCAAAAAAAATAATTATATTAATTAAAACTAGACATCAATATTAGAAAATCGTGATGCTTTAGATTTAGAGCAAATTTGCTTTACATTATGTGTTTGCTGATATATGTCAATCTCAATTCTTCAATGCGAGTCACGAGTCACATTACTGTACCAATGTACGCATTATCGCAAATTATTCTAAACCGCTGTCTAACACGTCTATATATTTTTTATTTGTCCATGCCTTGTATAAAGAGCTGCTCTGCGAGATTAATGAAAACGTATTCTGTACTGGGCACAGTAGCTTCATGAACCACCTTTTCATAGAACCGTTTTTATTTTATTTTAAAAGTACGTTAAGCATTTAAGCATGTCGAGAAGAGTTAGAAGATTTCCTGTAAATCACGCAAAACTGTCAAAAAATTTACAAGTTTTTATCACCATTCAAATCGATTCTTTGGAATCTTAACCAAATTCTGAATTTCATTTTCATAGGAAGCGTCAACACTACAGATACCAGAGGAAAAGTTTTTGCTTGTTGATACTGACGCCGGAACCGACGATGCATGGGCACTGTTTATGGCCTTGGTCGCCCACAAAGCATATGATACCACTGGCGTCAGACTTTTAGGATTTACAACAACATGTGGAAATACAAATGTCGACAACGTATCGATTAATGTCACACGCACGTGCCAAATTGTCAATGAAAATTCGGTAAAACTTATTACAAATTCAGTATATTGAAAGGTTTGCGGGGAAGCTGTGAAGGCATTAACACTTTTCTTCAAACAAGGTTCCCATTTATCAAGGCATGAGTGAGTTCATTGCAAACCCATTTAAATTCTGGCTCCCTCCCTATCATGGGGAAGATGGGTTTGGGGATGCAGACTTGCCACCTATTTCCGCACGTTTGGAAGATGAACATGCTGTTACCGCAATCATCAGACTGGCTGAGCAGTACAGAGGTTCCTCCAAGAGAAAATTTTACTCTCAAACAAAATACGACATTCTTATTAAATGTGATGCGTGCTACCTTCATTTTAGGAAAACTGACTATAGTGGCATTGGGTCCACTTACTAATTTGGCGATGGCAGTTAAGCTGAAACCAGAAATAAAAACATACATTAAGGAAATTTATATTCTTGGTGGTAACAAAGATGCTTTGGGCAACACGACAGCAGCAGCTGAATTTAATTTCTACGTTGATCCCGAATCTGCCGGAATGTGCGTGGATTCGTATCCTCCTTGTAAATTGATCATTTTACCGTGGGAAACATGTCTCAAAGCCGCATCTACCTACGTGAGTAAACATAAGTCTGCCTGCCATATAAGAGGCTGAATATTTTTCGACAAATAAAATGATTGCACAAAAATATGAATTTCTTCTTAACAGGAGTTCAGAATGGATATTCTAGGAAAGATGGATACCCCGCAAATACAACTTTTGAATACAATAGAAGCTAAAAATTTAGAGCTACACAAAGACTATTGGCTTCCCCCTGATGCTGTTACAATGGCTTGTGCATTAGACCCAAGTGTAAGTTCCTCTAACTTAACTTAAAGATAATACAGTTTTTTGATATATATACTTACTCAACTTGTGTTTTATTGATTTGAAGATAATAATTTCAACCGAGAACAAGTTTGCCAAAGTTGAGGTAAATGGAACGCAAACTAGAGGAATGTTAGTGGTGGATAAATCCAATATATTAGAGGAACCGCCAAATGTCACATTGATCACTGAGCTTAATGTTTCTGCGTATGAAACCCATTTGTTGTGGGCTGCCGGGGGTGAGCCCCCATCTCACATTGATAAGGCAAAACGTTCTCGTTTCAGTTTCAGAATGAAAAATAGTAATTAAATGGGATCTAGATCTAGACTCTTTATTTCAAAGAACTTTTAAAGAAAAATCATTATTAAAGTGTGTATAGACAGACACCAAGCCCAATAAAAGTTTACTTGAATAAAAAACCAGACAAATGTATGTCACCCAAAGAGCTAGTTAATACAATACCACTGAATTAAAGTCTTTCCTTAATAATAACTTTAAAAGGTTTAGGAGAAGAAACAAAGCTTGGAGTTCCCTTCAGATCTTTGTTTTGGCATTCCGGATCAATCTCAAAACTGAAAGCTTGTAACAATCCTGCCAAAAATACAAATAGTGTGTCTCGGGCAAGCGTTTCGCCTAAAAGTGTCAGAACAAAAAAAATAGTCCAAACTTTTAGTGAATATCGATTTAAAAATTATCTTGCATAGCTGCAAGCCATTTACTTACCAAGACACTGCCTTTTGCCACTTGAGAAAGGTATTAATGCCTCATGCCTGACAACTTTAGTACCAGTTTCATCGAGAAATCGTTCCGGTCTAAATCTTTCCGGGTCTCCCCAGACATCCTTGTCATGGTGGGAGTCATAAATACTGAAAAAAATTACCGAGTTTTTTGGAATAAAGAAGCCCCCAATAGAGGAATCTTGCAGGGCTTTGTGATAAACGCTCACTGGTACTAATGCACTAAGCCGATGGACTTCATTGAGAACTGCTTCCAAATAAAGCATTCTAAAAAAAACAACGCATTTTCATCATGAGTGTCACTTTTGCTCAGTTACAATTATTTTTATCATTCACAACAGATAAAAAACATAGCATCATTTTTACTTGGGTTTGTCTGATCTGTTAGGAGGCCGAGATCTACCAATAACGTTGTCAATTTCTTCCTGTGCTTTCTTTTGAGCCTCCAGATTGTGGCATAAAAAGAGTATGGCCCACTGATAGAGTAGTAGAAGTTGTTTCTGCTCCAGCTACACAATTATTTTACGTATAAAATTTAAAAATATTCCTGCTATATCTGTAACCCATGTTAATGCTTGGAAAAAATTGAATGTAAAGCATGTAACCGACTAAATTCTTTACTGCATCGTACCTACAAACAGGTCCATAAGTACCGAATGCAAATTCTTTCCTATTTAAAATGAAAATATTATGTAGCTGTAGATGTAGATAGAACAAAGGGATTTTCAAAGTCATTTTTACCAACTTACTCCCTTCTTCTGAATGAAAGCTGGATTCAGCAGAACTTGTTTTGATTTGTTCAATATAAGCATCAACAAAATCCCGAATTTCACCCTCCTTGTAGGTCTCTAAATGCTCGTCAATGAGATTACTGAGTAATTTATTAATGTTTTGACGGAATTTCAAGCCTTTCTTAGATCGACCTCTTCCTATTAATCCGTACTTAACTGGAGCGTAGAAAAAAAGGGCCGGTGTAGTAATGTATGAGTTTTGTAAAGTTCTGCAATTGAAATTATTGGAGTTTACTATTATTTCATTTGGACGGAGCATTCATTGTGTATTTCAGGGTTGGACTCACTCAATTAAAAGAGTTATTAATGTTTTCAGGGTTGGATTCTGTTAATTCGAACCGCTTCCCAGTCACTATATACCATAATGAGTTGAGAACGGAAGCGTTGAATTGACCAGAAAGGCTGACTGGATGCCCTAAATCATTTCTAGACATTCAAAACAAATATATTAACGCTACCCTCTGCCTTATTCTTAATAAGAAGAATCAAAACTTTCACTGTACACCCCAAGTTTAGTGATGGTTTCCACTTTTTTTGTCTAGTTCATACTCTAACATAAGACGTGTAAGCAGGTGTGTGCAATTACATACATACCTAATCACGTTCTGAAGATCTTGCAGCTCTTGAATGAGCATTCCTTCCATGCTTTCTTTCCCAAAACCAAAATCTCTCAGTGAACGTAAGACAAAGCGCCTCTGTTCATTCCATGTTGGCCCATCGCAAAAAAGAATTCCCCTGTTGCGCTTCCCCCCATTTCGTGTTACCCAGAGATCAAAGTCTGGACGTCCTTGAAATTCATCCTTCTTCATGTTTTCAATAATTAATCGATAGTCTGTTACAACTGTGACACTACAAAATAAGCATAAGTTTTGATTTACTTGGAAAAACTCGCTCTGAGAAATTATTTAAAGTGAAAGTTTTAAAGCGCATTACTAGAAATTTCCAACCCCAAGGGAAAATACCTTCCCATATTTCTTTTTGTATTTTTGAAACTCTTCCCTTGGATCGACCTTGCCCAAGTGAATCAAGGATCCGACAAAAGGCAGTCCGTAAGGTCCTGACAGTAAAGGGGATATAATTGTACAATATTTTAATTAGTTAAAAAAATCAATCACTGACACTGATAATACATTTACCTGGTGCCATCTTGCTAAATAATCGGAGCCGACTATATACCACCCATATTATTAGCAGTGCAACCACCGCAATTAATAACTCATGTATTCCGATAGCCATGATGCTGAGTGTTCAGCTTTTATATATTTTCAGTGATACTTTTCGGTATAGTTTTGCAGCGTCTGTTACTGTCAATGCACACACTTGCAGTGCAAGTCTTGCATACCAATTCTCACACACCAAAATCGTTAATGTTCCGGTTTTGTCAAACCAGAGCTGGTGACAAATCTGAACTACAACAAGGCAACTGTGTAACGCATTTCTCAGCTACGGAATGATTTTTCATGTGACTTTAATATTTTTTCCCTCAAGAACAAATAGTAGGACAGAAAGTGTTTGTTTCAGTTGTGTAAAATTTTTCTTCTTTTTCCTTATCGGATTATAAATATCATTTTGTAAATACCCATGCATAATAATACTAGTATTGAATCTTATTTAATCGTTTGTATTTGTATCGTTATTCAATTTATTTAAAAATTGACAAGCAGGACTGACTGCTAGCAATGCACAAGCGAATGAAACACAGTCGTACGTAACATTTCAATTTTTCAAGGCAACAAACATCATCATGTCTAATGCATGAATGGAAACTGCTGGTCACCTTGCTTTGATCCATTAGGAATCCATATTATACATAAATGTTGATGCTGGCTGTGGTTTTATCGACTGTTCTTCATGCTTGCTTGGATTGAAGGATGACGGAATAGTGTCCAGTCAGTCAATGATGCATAAAACCTAAAAAAAAATAAGATTCAAAACTGTTTTGTATGGGTAGAGATTAGAAACTCATGCATGCATAAAGGTAATGTTTATACAAGCAATCAAGCAACTCATTGGATTCAATATTCCTTCACCAGTACCGTCATTGACGTTACTGTACATTACTATAAACCGTTGCGTTCCATGCAGCACATATAACAAAAATAAGTTTGCTTTTCAATTATACATTTAAAAACAATGTTCAAATGTGAGTCAGTATAAAAACTACCCACAAAAGGATTCATAATACATGATGGCACCATGCCATTGGCATAAACAATTATTATGAAAAGAGATAAAATAATATGCAATTCATGTGAACACAAGACAGTTATTGCTACTAAATTATTCATGACATAGTCTTACAGTAAGTATGTGTAGCATCTGGTCACTGGTCACAGATCAGTGTCTGGAGTGTACGCCATGTTTCTCCGATTCAGTGCTGATCGTTAAAGGATCTTGAGAATATTTGCACTGTAACTCTTTGCTATAGAATAGCAAAAGCAACAAAAAACTACAATTTATTTTTTTAAACTTTAAGCAACCGAAATGTGGCTTTGCAATTTGCAAAACTAAATTTAGCTGCATCGGACACGATATTATCTTTTAACAAGTTATTGCATAACGCAACGTGCATTGTAATTGTAAATGCATATGCATTTAAAAGCATGGGCACAACGGGCATAACGCATAAAATTATACTCGAAACAATGTACAAGATCTTTTACCACTACTTGCCTACTACACAGAGCAAATGGGCATTATTATTCGGCTTGAAATCTACGGACTGGCAAGGGTAAAACGTATTCCAATTCCTTTATTCTGAACGCAGTTTTTTCCAGATTTCTTTGAAAATGTGTATAATCAAACCGCGTTGCCTATCTGTGATTTTTTGTTCTGTAATCTTGGTTTGGACGATGTCAATGATTAAAGGGTAATAGTTGTTCGGCTGCGGCTGCAAGTCTAAATTGCTTTGTCCTTGATTTTTTGCAACTTAACCCGTTCAATCAATTATTATTACCCACTAGCATGAAAATAAATAATAGAAATTATCCTCGTTGTTGCATCACTGCATGCAAAATGTTTTGGAAGATTGTGCATAAGTAATTATTACATTGCTCACACGTAATGATAAAATTTTGGCTATTGGCTTTCCACTGAGTGCTGTTGCAAAATGTAACTTACGTTCAATGGTTTGGGCCTTAGTTGAACTTTGGACAATCCAACTTGGACTGTTTGACCCGTCCAACTATAACTAAGTTCCACTAACTTACAAAGTTTACAAACTAAAGGAAGGTTAGTGATGGATAAAGTCATGCATTAAAGGAGCCAAAATTATGTCATATTGATCGTCATAGACCGAATGACCGAGCGTAGAATGTCGGCTGCCAGGGAGGATCTCCATCTCACATTGATGCAGCATTGCAGCAAAGCGTTTTCGTTAAGTTTCCAAAATGATCGTTAGAAATAAATTAGATAAGGACTCATCGTTATGAAAAGAACTTTTAATGTAGTTTCAAATTAAAATACAAGATTTAATTGGACAAAAAACCATAATATGAAATTTTGTGGAATGAAGGCTTTTTGTATGAGAGATATTTACGAATTGTGACACTACTATTATTGAATTAAACTCTTTCTTTAATAATAACTCTGAATGGCTTAGGAGAAGCAATAAAACTTGTTGACTCAAAATTTTTGTTTTGGCATTCCGGATCAATCTCAAAACTGAAAGCTTGTAACAATCCTGCCAAAAACACAAATAGTGTGTCTCGGGCAAGCAAGCGTTTCGCCTAAAAGTGTCAGAAGATAAAAATACCGAGAACGTCTGGCATCCATTATTACATATCAATTACATATCTGATAAAGCCACAAAGTTTGAACTTACCAAGACACTGCCTTTTACCAACTTGAGAAAGGTATCAATGCCTCGTGCCTGACAACTTTAGTACCAGTTTCATCGAGAAACCGTTCAGGTCTGAAGTTTTCCGGGTCTCCCCAGACGTCCTTGTCGTTATGAGCATCATGGTTATCGAATATCACCGTGTTTTTTGGAATGTAGTAGCCTCCAATATGGGAATCTTGAAGGGCTTTATGATAGCCAAATGGTACCAGTGAACAACGTCGATGAATTTCATTAAGAACAGCCTCAAAATAAACCATTCTAAAGCGACACAATGCTTTATGATAGCCAAATGGTACCAGTGAACAACGTCGATGAATTTCATTAAGAACAGCCTCAAAATAAACCATTCTAAAACGACACAATATAATTTCATATATTTTTATACTGAACCTTTTTTGTTCCGTCATTATCTTTGCTGCTTACATAGATGAATACGTAAAAAAAAAAAAATATTTTTCACTGACAAAACTGAATGATCTGTCATGCGATGCCCCTTCAGCCTTCTGCGTATTTTTTCTTACGAGAACAAACAATAAGATAAAAAACATTTTTATGGAATTGGTTTCGATTTTGTATGATGTATTTTCTTGTCATGTCGTTCTATAATGCGTAAATTTGACCTATATAAAGCTTATCGTTTATACTTACGTTCATTCCAAAAAAACTAACCTAAGACTAAGACAAGAGTATTGACTGTGTCTGCCTGCAATGTAGAAAAGCAAAAATATGAAACAGCATTTCCATTTTTAAAGCAACCATGTCCTTTCATGAAACGGTCAAAAAGTCTACAAAAGCCTACATTCTACATGATGGTGAAATTCACAATTTACGAAATTATAGGTAAGTAGTTTTTGTCCTTTTGTTAGTCTCGTAGAGCAGTCAATCATTTAAATATGCAAACAGAGCTGAGAAACCTAAACTGTTTTGTTTAAAGGGTGCATTTCGCATAAATTAATGCTAGATACACGAATTACACACTAGCCAGCTAGGTAGGTAGAAGAAGGGGCAGAGAAGATGAAAAATGGAATGAAAAGCCCTGTGTTGGTAAAAAAGAGCCTACTGCCAGTGAGTGCCCCATCAGTGCATGAATATATCTAATTTTTAGAAAAATGATAATTTATTTCCAGCAGCAGGTAGGTACTTACAAACGAAAATACATACATCATGGGTACGTA
>JAHZMZ010002524.1:0-10627 GCA_027743805.1 Lepidocyrtoides sp. E14 | reverse complement strand
GTCAGAGGAATGCCTAAGACGTCAGAAAATGTACATATTTTTTCAGATCAGAGGAATTCCTAAGACGTCAGAGGAATTACTCTGACCTCAGGTCTGGTCAGAATACCGCCACGTCAGAGGCATTTCTCTGACCTCAGAGTGAATTGGTCGTGCGTCGCGTCAGAAGAAGATGTCGAAATTTTTTTTTTCAGTGGAAAATTCACCCATTCGTAAATTTACGAGTAGGACTAAAACTTTTTCCTGCTTGAAACGTTATCACAAATGCTAAGGAGGAAACGATTGGGAAAGCTGCGCAATATTTTTTTTTTATCCACAAACATAGTCATCCCCACAAATTTCTAAATGATGTAGAAGTGCCAGTATGAAAAGTTCTTGGAAAAAAATTAGATGAATCTTTGAGCGACATCAATTAAGCCAAGTTGATCATGCTGAGAATGAATATGAAGAATCCCTTACATTTCGTGGAAAGTTTTTGAAATTCACTTTTGAATATTACCTTTTTTCATGTTGTTCTTTCAAAAGGATTGTCACTTGTCAGCTATTTTTGCAAATGCACATTTTTTCACGTATAGATACGCAAAATATGATGAAGATCAGAAAATGAGTTTTTTGAAATATAAAAGTGAATGATATATTTTTAATGAGATTAAATTGGAATTGGAACATTCATTTGTTAAAGAGATATTAGATCAAGGTACTTTTAATGTTCATGACAAAACTTTTGGCAATGCCCACGAGAGTCTTCCTACTTTTTAAAAAAACAAAAAAAATAATTAGAAAATGTAACCTAGTTCTGCTAGTTAGTCACTTGAGGTAAAAAGTAATGAGGCACTAGTCTAAAAACAAGATCTCAATGCAGTAATATCATACTACTGCCATACATTCCAATTTTCTATATATTCTTTATTGGAAAGTATTTTTAGGTTGAATAAAAAAACATGGAAAATGGCACATTGGCATAATAAAAACTTTAATGTCTCAAGTGGGAATAGCCTCCCTCTGTATGCTATTTTATAAACTACTCTCATTTATTTATACATGCGCCAACTCATACTTTTTGTATCGCTGTCGCCTTTCTATCTTCTTAAGTTTTGGGTTATCATTGCACAAGTGAAAAAGTTGCTAACAATTTGGAAAGTTTCCGTAGACGCATAAGTAACATTTTTTAGCCTTTTTGATAAATGTAAGTTTTATTGCAATACACTCAGAAGGATAGAAGCATGCCAACAAACCACTGATACATACTTTTTAGTCTTTCAAACTGCCACTATTATTTCAATGATCATAGTAAAGTAGAACCATTACAAACAGAAAACAGAAGATGCATATCTGGCACTACCAAATTCATCATATCATTTGCTCCTGACTGTCTGATACCTCCGGCTGGCTGGTATTACTCTTCAATAATATATTAGATCAATAATTTATTATCTAAAATGGCGGCATCCAACTGCATCAATTTTAGCTAACAGCAAACGTTTAATGTTAGACTTTTCACAATCCACATCTACTTACTAACAATTCGAAAATGCGTAATATGCTGAATTTCTGGTGTCCGCAAAGTATACACACATAATTTAATTGTTGTCTTCGGTTTCCATTTCAGGACCTTATTAAATGTGTAGGGTGTTAATAAGAAAAGGAAAAAGGCAAGTAAAAGATGAAAAAGAAGGAAGGAGACCACGAATGTGTGGTTACTTCCAGTGAAAATATCAAAAGGAGAAAGTCATGTAAAAGTTTGGAAAAAAATACTGCGCGTTTCTTTTATAATAACATGCATATCATCTGGATAAAAGGGAAACTTGTATTTATAGAGACTTGTACTACTCACTCAACAGGAAAAATGTTCTATTCAGCAGTGTGCGTGTATGTGAAGCGAAACCTAGCATAAAAGCGAAGAGGGAATTCCGCATGAAAAATCTAAAGTGAAAGTTGGTCTACATGCTCATACTTTATCTTTGCTTTTCAAATATAGATGTCATGATGCAACATATAACTTTAAACTAAATATTAAACAAGTACATAAATATGCTGTTTTATAACGAGATTCTAATGCGCAAATAAAGAGTGTCCATATTTATGTACTTTTGTACATGTGTACCACTAATACCAAAGTTGCTCATTAGGAATCTTTTGATGTATGTAAGCGTAGCAGTAGTAGTAGTAGTAGTAGTAGCGGTTCGGTGTCAACAGAGCCACAAAACAAAACAAGTTTGCAAACATGCATGCCAGTTTTCACGCAAGATAGTTCACAAAGCTTTAATACGTATTGTGTGCATATTCCAATTCCACGTAAAGTACTTTTCTATTATTCCTATTAATTTTGCCGCTTTGGAGAGATTGAAGAGAGATGCTTTGTAAAATAACGACAATAAAAGTAAGTTCTTCACTCTTCTCCTCGAAACAATGGATCTACTAGTGTAAACAGTGTCTCAGCACTAATTTCAGTTCATTTTACTGTGTAAAATTGCACAGCTGAACATTACAAAAAAATGAAATGGTTACAACAAGAGAAGAAGAGAGAGAGAGAGCTTGATGATGAAGAAGAACTTTTTCGGAAAAGGACTAAAAGGAAAAGCATTAATGCTGCATTAGAGAAAAGTGTGAAGTTGAATCATATGACTAAAGATCATCTTCTTCTAGACCTTTTACAAGTCTTCATTAATTCTTCTCCTCCTCCTTCTTTTACTCTACTTTGTACTTTTACCATTAATACTAGTTAGTCGGTACATCCCTCCATTTTGTACTTTTACAATGGCACCAAAGTGACTACTAGAGAGGAAACCAAGCACAAGCCTTCACACACACACACATACAGTGGCCGGTTGGTCGACAATCAACTTAAAATCCATTCATATTCCAAATGCATGTTGAGCAGAGCCGCCACCAACCGAGAAGGATAGAGGACAGGTCCACCCCTTAAAGTTGTCTACTGGTAGTAGTAGTAGTACAACTCCTGTGATCCCAATATGCTACTTTTTCTTTACTGCTTGTTCAACAATCTACTAACATGGCACAGCTTTTCAGAGAGGGCACACACTTTGGAACACATCAACATTATACGTGAAGTTGTATGACCCACTGGAGCAATTTTCATCGCAAAAACCAATTTTAGTTCTAGGGTTAATTTGCTTATTACAGGACGTCAGATGGCTGCTTTAGAGTTTTGGGAGAAAGCTGGAACGAAACAGAAAGGAAAGGAGAAAGAAGAGAAAAGAAGTATTAGTGGTAAAAGCGGCGGCACTACACACTCTCTCTATATGGTTGGGAAAACTTTGGCGTGTTACCGTTGTAGAAGGAAGGAGAATGCAAGAGAAAAGGCTTTCTTTTCCTAATACTTTTGATGCTGTGTAACAGCATTTCCTCTAGTCCTGCTTACAAACGTATGCATAATAGAAACGAACGGCATTGTATGTACCTACCTTCAAGAGAAAAGTGTCTGAGGTAGCTGTGGTCCTCGTGGTTGTTCATGTTCTCCTGCTGATTTTATTCTAATTCCTATGCACATCTTTTATCAAACTTTTGTAGATACTTAGGCTAAGTAAAAGCATGGCTAAAGGTACACACACACACACACACACACACACTCAATATATTATGTAGGTACCTTTATACGGACATTGTATATTATCCTTCTTTATGCACTTTGTTTCCTGTATATAACTCGGCGTTTTACTGCCGTCAACGTTTTCTCTTTTATTTTCATTCATTCCCGCTTATTTTCTTTAAACCGTTGCTTGAGGTAGAGCTACAACAGGCATGCTGATGCTACGGCCTCCGTTGTCGTCATTTAATATTGTGTTTCTTCTTCCTTCTCTATCCTTGATTTCCCTTCATCTTTTCTGTGTCAGTATGCAAGGAGTGTAGTGTTCGTGTATGGATTTGGGTTGAAAAGGAAAACGACTTTTAATTCAGTTCTCTCGCTCTCTCTCTCCTCATCTATCCGACTCCACCACTCTTTCCTTTGTGGGTACTTGAATTTTATGTAGATGTGTAGACGCGTAGTAGTAGTAACGTCAGAAGAGTACGTATAAACAAAACTTGTACAAGTACAACTATTACTTAAGGAAACTAACTTTCACTCACCACCACCAATGCTGCCATTTCTCAAGTAGTCCCACACGTACGCTAAGTTAATATGTGCTTTTTCTTGCATCAACAAGCAATGAACAAAAGCAAAAAGGAAGTTGGTAAAAAAACGAAAAGTCGTAGTGGCAGAGTCATAATGTTGTAGATGTACAAGTATAGTGGCAGTATGTAATGTTGTAGTACTTTTTTTGAGGAAAGATTACAGCATTTTATTCCCACTTTCAGATGAGGATGATGTGCAATATGCAAATATCAAAAGTTGTACGTGAATTTCATCAAAAAGCGATGATTACGTATGCATAAACATGCCTTTTTTACGTTGTAATATTTTCCACCATTAAACGTATTGACTTGAGCGAGGTATGCTAGTAGTACGGTTGATTTATTAAAAGAAGTTCTGAAGCCATTACAATGATTAATTACGATTGTGTATATAAGACTTGCTATTATTACCATGCAAACGAGAATACCAAAGAGAGTATACTTTAATTTAGACAAAAATGACTCGTGCTTTTCTTATTGAACAAGTTTTTGCCATGTACATACATGCGTCATTGAGTGCACACGGTTGACGATAGTAACAGCAACAGAAAGCGTTGCGTTTTTTTCTCATCAAATTTTTAGTCATGTCCCTATAGAGTTTCTTTCTTCGCTCCACTACTATGTCCCTGCAATTTTTTTCCTTCTCTTTTCAGACTTTCCTTTTAACCAACCTATTTCAAAATACCAGAGACTTTCTCAACCTCCATAGGTGGTAACTTACTTCCTGTATTTCCAAAGTTTTTTGTTTAGTTGTTCGGCCTAGTGATCTACTTAGACTTTTGTAAATAAGTGGCTAGCAGGCAAAAAAAGCACAGTACATTGACGAAACACTTGTGCCCTTCCTTTGCCACTTTTTCCGTCTATCTTCTTACTGTCTAAAAACTTGCATCTATCTATTTCCTATTTCTATTACTTAACTTATTTGTATTTACCTTGTTTATTTTTCATAAATACGTAACATTTCAGCTCAACTGCTGACATTGCATTTTTACAAAAATGGTGACGACAAGACGCGCTTTCACAAAACTGTGTTCAGTAAAAAGTTATTTTCTAGACAGCTACCGGATTCGAAATCCTGACAAGCTTCCTGTAAATGAACAAATAAAGGGTAGAGATAAATATTGATATAGTTTTGTGAATTCATGGTATAAGTATAGTGATAATGTGTCTGTTATGCAAACACTATAATATATAAAGATGCACAAGATGAAAGTTTTTTTTCTGTTACTACATAAAGCAGAAAAGTGCACAAGTACTTTGTGTTTCTCTTTTTTACTTTTCCCTTCCCCATACTTACAACGAAATCCAATTTGCTGATTGACTTTGTTCGACACTTTATGTTATATTGTAGTGCAGTTGAACAATGCAGGACGCACCATGATATGGAATAAGTTTTTCAGCTTGTTCGTCCTACTAACATTGAGTCTGCTCACTACCAACACCGATGGAGTCTGATCAATGATTTCTAAAGACATAGACCATATCATTCAGTATTATGGAAGTAGAAATACAAGTGAGTCAGTACTGGCAAGTAGCCTCTGTATATATTTTTTTACGAACGACATTTAGAATCGTACTTACTTTGAAACCCCACACTCTAAACTGCTTGCTTAAATGCGACAAACAAGAGTAGGCGAATAGTAGCAGACGGTGAAATAAAATAAAGGCAGTAGAATCTAATCCGATGAGAAAGAGGAGGAATGACAAAATTGCCGTGTATTGGATCAGTCGAAAAGACGTGGTTTGTTTTTCGCCATGTGTACCCAATGTATTTCACAGGTATGGATACGTACGCTTTGCCCGTAATTTGTTTTGTTGTTCGTTAGCATAAAAACTCAACCCTTTTCATGGCCTTTGGAAATTTCTAGGAAAACAAATTTGCAATTTAGTTAGCACACGTATATGTATGTACCATATTTTGGTAATGAGTTTATGCAATCTCAATACGGTGTCTCTCGTGATTATTATTATTATTGTAACTTTTTTGTCATCACCCTTGTCATCAGCCCAATAGCAAGCCTAGTAAAAAGGTAATAACAATTTGAAGCAGTAATAATGGTAGGGACACACAAGTTTGGTGTTAATGGTGGTGGTGAATGCAATGAAAATTGTTTTTATGGAAGCCTCTAGAAATATTCCAAGAAGCCCTAATCCCTGTTTTCATTAATATGAAAAGCTAGTTTTGTTGGGTCAATGTCCCTTGAGCCCTAATTCCCTTATGCTTGAGAACGACTTGGTTGGTAACTTGAGTGGTGCTGACATTTGTATGCTTACTTTGGTAGTAAAAATGAGCCAAAATAGTATGCTGAATAATAATAATAATAATGATTTTGTGCTTGTTCAGCAATTTTTTGTCATTTGCTGTATTATTCGGCCTAAAGCCATGTGGTGGTCACATAAGAAGAAGTAAGGGTGAGCTGAGCATATGCCAACTGCTTCATCCCATTGAAAAGATGCGTGGGCACAAACTGAATCAGCTTTTGTTAAAAATTCTGGTGATGTCAATACTTTTGTGGGGGTACGTATTATAAATTGTATCCACTTGGAAAATAGTAGCTTTAGTGTAGAAAAGGAATTTGTAACCAAAAGGCATTCTAAACATTATATTGACACTAAACATGTTAGTCGGGGTGGGTACAAGCAGTAGTAGTGAAGGCACCGAGCAATCAGTTGTGGAAATGTATTTGGTGTACAAAATTTACCAAGAAGATTTACATTAAAAATAACAGCGGCAATAGTTCACGTCACTAAGCTAACTCAAGTGTCCCGGTGCATGTCACTCAGTCAAAAATGATGTCTTACATGTACATATAATTTTGTGCTTACTACACACAAACGACTTGTATCATATATTTTACCAGCTAATAAAGCAGTGTGTACATCTTTTTGCTGTTGAAATATTTGGTGAAATGTATTTTACCAAAAAAATACAACACACCTATTTTACATCTTCAAGCGCAGATATTATAGCAATATAGGTACTTATAGTGTTCTTGTGTAAGCATTTATGCCTGGCAGGTTGATGATTGTAATAGCATCAACATCATCGTTATCATCCAACTCATTATCATTATCGTCATGCTTCAAGCTACACTTTCAGCTTATATCTTATTTTATCTTCTTATTATGTCAACCGTCACCTATTCGTTTTGCTTGGTCTCGTCGTGTGCTCCTTATTGCTCTGCTGCTCATCAAAATGTACATTTACAAGACAAAACCGACAGACACACATGTCATGCAATATACCTCTCTCCTGCGAAAATTCCATAGAGCCTTTTCCCATATTTTCCTCCGGAAACGTGCTCATTTTATAGTGCATTCGTCAACTGTTTTGTTCCAAAAAAAGAGTAGTGGCATGAATAGATATATGTGGATATATTTATTTATTACCTATACATATTGCAGTGATAAATGTATTATTTGTATCGTACATATATCTAGCTTTACTTTTCATCAGCTGCAACATATTTTTATATATGCTAGCACTTTTGCTTCCACTCCAAATTAATTAATGACAGTGTAACACGTTGCACACAGCTGAAGATATACCTACACCAGAGTAAAAATTAGTAAAAAAGGTAAGCTGCAGTATTTACTAAATGGTGCTTGACTGGGTTCTTCAATCTTATTTCTAGAGGAATCGCATCAACAACAACTTATAACTCGTCGTCTTGAAAGCATCATATCATCTTGAGTCAATATTGTGATGATAATGATGATTAACGCATTCAACATCCACTCAAGTAAATGCTATGCTTTTCCACCAAAATATTCGCAAATGCTACCCATTTTCTGCATTATTCAAGAAAATGTATGCATGCATATATATAAATTATATGTATGTATTTCGTTGGAGAAACATGTTGTGTATCACGATAAGTTTGGAAAGGACTATGTCAAACAGCGTTAAAATTGGAATCCCTCTTTCTTACTCTCTAGTTTCTCTGTAGGGTTTAGAAAGTACTTGACCGGTTTTTACGGCAAGGATATGTAGTGGTAGTAGTAGTCGACAAGCGTTGTCTGAAAAATAGTACAATATGCAAAGTAGAAATACGTGGCTAGGAAAAAAAAATTCTCATCTTCTACAGAGAAAATTAAAGGACAAGACTTGAACTTTAAGCAGTTCACTTGTCGAACTAGTGAAGAAGAAGTGTAGTGTACACAACAGAGACGTAGTAGACTGCAGTGAAATTATTATTCCGCTTTCCCTGCGTACTTTTTAACAGCACATTAGGTACATAGAACATCCAAAGTGAAATGCGTCTTGAGAGTTGCTAGTGTACACACACACACGTCCCTACGTGTTCCTTTATGCGTTAATGCATTATGGAACATTATTTTGTGGATGTAAGCGTGGTTTCTGTATTTTTTGTGAGACATCATGTGATTAAGTTTGCGTTTACTGCAGGGTATGCCTGTGTAGCGTGAAGCTGCATAAATGCCTATATTTTACTGGGTATTTTTTCCTGTGTGCATTATAATGAGCCGTAACATAAGGAATGTCTAGAAGATGACTGGAAAATATACTGGCCAACTTACTTAAAGCGAAACCATTGGATAAAATAAATGGCTGCTATCTTTTTTGGAAAATTCATCATTCCTAAGCAATTATAAAATTTACGCTTTCCCCCATCTTTTAATGAAGAAGAAGTCAACAACAAGACAGTGTTGACATGTTCGTTATGGAACAAAAAAGTTGGTGTGTAAATAACCATCCTGTAAGCTGGGAAGTTACAAGATGCTATCTACGATGTAAAAATGCCGTAATTTGGATGCATGAATTTTTGCCAAACAAAGTCTTATTCACTTTACGTTTAATGGGCAAACAGGATCCATAAATTTTGTGGTTTTAGCTTCCTCTACCGTATTAGAGGTGAAAGTCGACTAGAATTGGTTAGTAGATAGGTTATATTTTTTTTGCAAAACCTGCCTTCAAAGTTTACATTTACTACGTGTGTAGACTTGCTCCCTGACAAGAAAAAAAACTATAACATGGGAAAACTGTAGATGACGATAATAAATGTAAGGAACAAGCTTTCCTGCTGTGTCCTCTATGATAAATGAGATGATAATGGCAAAAGATCTCTTGATGTTCTACAATTTAGCATTGTGTGTGTAGGAATGTTGTATTTCTTATTGCGATATTACAACATGTTATCATGATAATGGTAATGGTAATAATAATAATGCTGGCGATGCGATGCGGTAGTAGTAATATGTTTTTGTAGTAGTAGCTAAAGGCGTAATAATGGACACTACAATCTATTCACTTTAAATAAATAGTAGGTTTGCTGAACTGGATAGAGCTGAAAGCTAGTGTCCACAGACCGCTCTGGAGTGTGGACTCATAATAATAGTAATCTTTTAGCCTCATCTTCGCCAGGAAATATACAAGTGAATATTATGCGACCATGAGCAAATAATTATCGCAGAATTTTCTGCTTGTTGAAAATGGCTTTTGCTCGGATATTACACAACAACGTTTCGTTCTATGAGTACCCACACTTGTAAGATATTATGAATTCATGTTGCACAACAAAATAATGTACGAAACAAAAGAGAACCTTGTTAGTAGAAAAGTAGTAGTGACTAGTGGTGAGATAGTACTTTGCACATAAATTTGTACATGTGCATATGACTTTCACTTTTCGCTATGGGTGTCCACGTCCGCATATTAACACAGTCATCACAAAATGGGAAAGCATACATGCTGTAGCTTGATATATTATCCAACCCCGAATTTAGTACTTTCGCTGCCACAATAATAACCAAAATGTGTAAGGCATGAAAAAAGGAAAATAAAGTCTCTTTTCTATAGTATCTGACTTGGCGTTAAAGCCAACGGCAACATAAGCGTCTCATCACATCACAAGGCAAGCAAAGTATAATATTTGTTCTCTTTCATACCAACTTATATGACCTTCTTGGATAGAAAACGGAAAAGTACCAAGAATTTGGTTACTTCGTTGAATACCAAGCACATACCAAAGAAATGGATGGAATAGGACATGACAAAGTATACCAACTGTTAAGATAGAGGGAAGCAGGGAATGGCGTTAATAATGGATGGTTTGGTTGAACGGTGACACTTTGCATACAAGACTGGAGGCGATCAGGCATCCTATTACCAGAAAAAATGAGCTCATTCTATCTAGCATGACAGATTAGCAAAAGAATGTCCTTCCTCATCTCATCGTCGTAGATGTTATTGTGATGATGATCATCATCATCGCCAGTGTACCACTTCTTTTTCTCATTTTCATACTCACTCTCTCGTACCTTATTATTCAAAACAGAGAAATAGAGATACACGCATTTAATGCAATAAAGAAATGTTATGAATATCGTGAAGAGTCCCAACAACGCAAGTTGCTGTGCGTTTATTTACAGAAAGGTTCAAAGAAAATATTACGGATTAGGCTGATAATGAAATGTGGTGCAAAATCGTGAGAATGTCGTGATATCGTAAGTAGAATATTTTCATGTTATATTTTTG
>JAHZMZ010002523.1:0-27167 GCA_027743805.1 Lepidocyrtoides sp. E14 | reverse complement strand
GTGTTTAGGCATATATGCATAGGTACTTCGCGTCTATTAAGTTTTCTGGCTTTGAAGAAAGTGAGACATACTTACACCTCAGCATTATGTTATTTGCATGTGAAATGAAATCCTACAGAAAATTAGTTAATTTAGCTTTAATCACCTGTCTTTCTCCCAAAACCAAATAAAGTCAGACTTTTTGTCGTCTCTGTACAAATCCAAAATTTTAAAATGTTTCATTACCGTCATGCAAGCACAAAATGAACAAGGTTGATTGGCAAGAAGCAAGAATCCAACGATGATTCGCGGAACTCGTGGAGCTAAAAACTAAATTATACATGTAAATATAAAACACTGGCTACCACCACCACTCTTTTTTTCATTTAATCTACCTTTTTGTGCTATGTAATTTTATTGTGTTATTATTATTACTATTTGCTTCGTTGCTGTTGCTGCTGTTTTTGGTTGTGCGGCTTCTAGTGAGACGAAACAGAAAAATGAAGCTGGGATTGCGTGGAAGGATTTTATAAAAAAAAATACTATTACGGATTAAATACCTTGTTATTTTATTTTTATATAAATATACATATGCATAAAATACATGTTATTAAACGGTGGATAAAAGGTGTAGCTACAAACATTAAACATACTTGTAAGTACAGGTAGAAATTACAATTTTCTTTTCTCTTTCTGATAAGAATTTACTCATTAATGTGAACAGCATGAGGTCCTTGATTGTCTTGTAAGTCAAACTAAAAGTCAGTCAACTGTAAAGCCAAATGCTAAAGGAAAAGAAAGGAAAAAACTTATTTCAAAGTCCATCATATCATTCTACATCATCAGCTTTTATAGTCTGCGAATGGAAAATGATCAAACGATCTCTTTTTTAAAATTCTATTCTCTTTTTATTGAAAGGCAGCTTCTGTTGGGCTGTGTCCAGTAACCAATAAACTGTTTTTAACGCTGCCATACATACATTCAAAGCTATTAAAAATCTTGTGCATAATAACTTTTCTTGTTTATTATTATTATTTTATTATTACGCAAGGGATTGAGCTTGATTGAAGAAATGAGAAAAACTAATGACAAAAGTAAACACAACCAACCTACAAACCAGCCCAAAATTGTGTGTTTCGAGCGAGCGTGTATGTATGCTACCGCGTAACTCCTCTCCTAAAATTGCTTTTTCATTAGAAGCTAAGTAATTCAAACAACTCCGCCCACTCAAATTTGTCAAAAAATCGTTTTCAATGTTTGGGTAAATGAAAATTTACTCATGAAACATGTTGTCGGAGAAGAGACCATTTCCAAAATATCTTTTCCACAATAGCGTATAATAATTTTCATGACCCAGGTAAAGCAAAGCCCACAGGTAATTTTAAAACTTGGAATGTTTTTATTGCATAATCACTACCACACATGTATATACATATACATCAAACTCCCTATTTACTTTTTTTTTAAATGAGCACATTCTTCCGACAATAAACAATTTTCAACGAATATTAATAACATTCCTGCCATATCCTATCAATGAANTCTCAACAGCATCACATCAGCACACCGCCACCATCTGCATAATATTTAAAACTTCATCATCAAACGAAAAAAAAGACAGACAAACAGTACTAATCAAAAGAAAAATTTCCATAATGTTCCAGTCCATCAGCAAGCAAAGGTAAAAAAAAATCATGTCCATTCTATGCATACACAAGGATGATTCCAAAAGACAGATAACGAACTTTCAAAAAGTAAAAAAAAAAACATAATACAGAATCCATGTGAATATTGTATAATAATATGCATGCATGCACCATCATCATCCCCTTTCTCTTCTTTTTATGCCGTCAAAATCCTTTCCTACTCTTTTCCAATAATTAATCATTGTCGAGTCTCTTTCCAACATTCATTTTTTTCTCTTTTTTCTTTCTTTCTCCAGGAGAAGAATGAAAAAGGAGTTTAAATATGAAGAAGGCATAAAAAAAACTTTAAGCTAAAAAAGCTGAAACACCATCACCACCACCACCAGTATCACCAAAAGAACCTAAAGTAGCGCAATAGAGAATAGGATTTTTATCAACACAATAGGAAATGGAATTTTATGTTGCGTTTGTTGCATGTGCGTATAGAAAGCTATTGGGAATATGGGTAGCTTGTCCAGCTCTATCACGCAGAATATCGGCTAGAATGCATTGATACGACAATAAGATACATATATATACGGTAAACTTATGGGACTCTGTGCGTTGAAAAAATTCATAAAGCGTCTCAACAAGTCATCATCATGATCATCATTATTATCATGTTGATGATCGTGTGGCATACGGTTCCCTGGAGTACGCACAAAAATACCCAGATCCTTTCGTACGCATGCTCCTGCTACTTGCTTCATTTGATGAGGTATCGTTATCATTAATATTCCCACTTTCAGACGATATAATAATAATAATAATAAATAAAATGAAGCGTTCTCTCTCTCTCTCTCTTCTAGATTCTTTTTAAGAAAAAAAAAACTTTATATGCCAGCAAGCAGTTTCATCAGATCACAAGACAAATAATGTTAGATTTTTCAAAAATGAACAAGATGATAAAGCTAAGCACTTATTCAAGTGGACAGAGCACGTAATGTAAAAAAATGAGAAAAGATGGATTCATCATCATCGTCGTCTTCATCTTATAAGCCATAAGCCTATCTTGTCATATTTTTTTGTTAGTTGAGGAGAACAGAACAATATGGACTTTTATGTGTACACGTAATATTTTTCATGATCAAAAATTCAAGGTTAAAATTTTTTGAAGTCTCTTTGACAAGTGGATCCAACAAATAATGCTATACGATATTTTTTCTTGATTTTCTCTCTCTCTCTCGATACATAGGAGTACCAAGTTACTTACTTTTAAAAAAAGCGTATTTGTGTTAGTTTTGTGCATGTCTGTAGACGTTAGAGTATGATATACCTAGAATGAATGTGTGCGTTTTCTTTCTGTATGTGGCTCTCTCTATAGTATACCTACCTGATATATTGATGATGATGGCAGGAGTCTCGTTCGAAATCGAGTCTTTCTTTTCAACCCTTTCTATTTTTTGAACAGATAAATCTCTCTGCAGTTTGATCGAATACATCGTTTTTAAAAGGATTATTATTTTTATTGTATGAAGAAATCGCCTTCCAGCGAGGAACGAAGAAAAAAAAATTTATATCCAGCCAGATATACGCACATTGTTCGATATTACATTAGATCCTGTTGTATTTATCGACCACAGCACCACCAATGTCCATATTTTTTTTACTTAAATTGGCCTATTCACAATTTGTTTTTTTCATCTTATTATTCTTCGCTGTTACAGCATTTCTTATACATTTGATTTGGCTACATAGGTTGGGTGGATTAAAAGGAAGAGAGAAAAAATCAAACAGAAATTCAGAAATGGAAGAAATAATATTAATAGATGGGTATGAAATGGGCATGTCCAGATTTTTGATCATCATTCGAGCGGATTTCGATTGGATTCTACTTTCTTGTTATTTTGAATCCTTTTATTGTTATTTGGTTTCATTATAAAATCTTTTTCTTCATCATCGTCAATATCGTCATCGTGCTGTAGAGATAGACAGAGACAGGGCATAGTCGTATATTAATCTACCTACCTGCTTCTTTTTTAAAAACGCTTAGGTATACGCTTTTGTGGTAGTATGAATTTGATGGTTTTTGTGTTTTGTTATGTCATGGCATGCGATCTTTCACAGAGATACAATGTAGAGTACATGAATAGGCAGGTATAAGAGGAAGAAGATCAAGTCAAGAAGAGTATTGAAGCAGCCAAAAAAAGAGTTGACTATTGTCAGTATTTTTTTATTAGAAATCTATCTAATAAGAATGATGAACGGCGGATAAAAAGAAGAATGCCCAAATATCTGTGTGCATATCAATGACTCAATAAATTATTCAAAAGCGTTTTTTCAGCTTCTTCTCTTCAGGTATCAATATCAGAAGAAAAAAAAACGATTGAACTGTAAAGCCAAACCCCCTTTTACTCGCCAGCTATCTATCTACCGTTCCTACCTGTTGCAATGCTCAGCTTTTTTTTATCATTTTTTCTTCATTTTTTTGATAAAACATGTTGCATGATGATCAATAGTCGGAAATCGTGATGAAGCTGACTTGGTGACTGACTGATGAGTTTCCCCTTGAATAATTTTTGCCGTATATTCAAATTTTCTTAAGGTGATATTTTCTTGACATCTTAAAAGAAAGACTTTGGTCCACCTGTGCATGCATTAATATTCAAGTCTACATATATACATGCATAAGTTTATATGTAAGCTATTATCACGCACATTGCGTTTTCCTTTCTTTTTTGTAAAAAAATATGATGAATAAAGTGAGCAACATATTAAAGGCTGTCCAATGTGAATGGATTTTTTTCTTTATCAAACCTGAGATTAGCCTTGGGGCTGATTTAGTTTAAAAAAGAAAGAAAATACGACCATTTTTGGTAGTTGCGTTTTGTTAATCTTTCCGATTATTTAGATAATACTACTAATATAGCTAGAAGGGGAATAAATATTCTGGCCACTGTACTCCACTTACTTGGGGAAATATTTTCACAAAAGTCATTTTTGAAACTACGGCCATACCATTTTTTTCTAGCTATGAACATGCATAATTTTGTAAAAAGGATCATTTTTATTAATCAGCGATGAAAATAGAGGAGACGATGAGGGCTACTGAATACCTTTCCTCCCCGTCGCTCACTAAAGATTGTAAATGAGCATTGCAATTACAATTGATATGGATAAATGACGGTGATCAACCCTGCCCAACTTTCCTATTAACTTTTAAACAACAAAGATGGATGGCCATTTTATGTTCAATGTGATTATTACCAGTATGCGCTATGCCTAAATTACTTTACCGTCATCATCATCATATAACAAAACTGAACATACTCCTCTTCTACGCTATCTCTCTCTCTGAGCTGACCGAAGACAGACACCAATTTGTAAACATCACCTCGTAAACAAGAGAGCCGTTGCATACATTAACACTCGTGTAAGTTTCTTACATGATTTCAAATATAGGTTTGTCATATATAAACATGTCCATGTGGCTTCAGCCAACAACAGATACGCATATAAATTGTGTACATAACAGTATCTCTTCTTGCGATGGGCTTGCTTTTTATATTGCTCCTTTGTGCTTTCTATGTTCAAGATGCAGAACGGCAAAACAAGTCATATAAAAAAGACATGTAAACTGTTAAAGTGGACATAACATAGCATGTAACATTGCAATTTGCAATGTTATGAAGATATGAAGATGATGATTTGACGCTGTCATTGTCAGTCTGGTGATAACAGCTCGCAACCACACTTCTGGTGAAGCGGTAACTTTATTGAGGAGATAGATAGGGAAACACTTGGTATCAAAATGAAGACTTACCGTGTCTTGTCATGCAAGTCTACTAGCATTTAATACGAATATATATACCTACTGTTTTGTTAACATGTTCTACTAGTAAAAACCAACTCAAACCGTTCATCGTGGCTGAATGGATAATTTCTAGAATAATTTAATCTGACTTTAAAATATCAGCTTCATTTATTTTCCACGCGACCCTTTCAAGATTAGTAAAAAAAATAGTCTGCAGTCAAGTCACTTCACAGGTATTTTTCATTTTGACGCATTTGATTCATTAAGTTTGTTAGGGAGAAGACTGGATGAAATGTGGCATGGGTTATTGGATGGGTCACATTGAGAGAAAGGATAGATAAAAACATAAAATAATGTTATCCTATTAGAAGGTCATGTCAAAAGATAAAGTCTAATGAATATACAAGTGTATACTGAAAATGTTCAAACGCATTAGGTATTTTTGAAACATTGTCCGTCCGTATATCTCGTATTTTAAACGAATTTTTATCAACAATCCACGGTGATGAGTCACTTCAACCTTGATTTCATCATCGGATCAATCCTTGTCATTATCGTATGAATCAATCAAGCCCCAATGGCTAATTTTTTATACCTTTTATCCCATTTTCTTAAACAGCTCCTTTTTAGGACAGAGCTTGTTCACCATTCACTCAATTTGAAATGTGTACTCTACTAAGCTCCAACTGGCTCAAATTACTGTGACAGTCCTTATATTTAGTATGTAATCCCAAACCAAAAAACGTCCAAAAACTATCGACGTGTACCAAATATAATAATCTACCTACTTTCTAAGGTGCTGATGCCACAAAAGCAAAATTATTCACTCATTGAGCGTTGTCATTTTTTCATTTGAAATGAAAACAGAAAAATATCAAACACTTCATCTTTTTCCGTCTCTGACAATAAATAGGATTATTAAAAATTAACTGCAGCAAAAGTACAGCTCCTTTCTTAAAACAGTGTACCTCTACTTCTTTGCATATCCGTCATCTTTCTCATAACCATAATCATTATCAGCACAGTGTACTATTATTACAGCTATTACAACTATTACGCAAGTATACCTATTCTTGACAAGGATTACCATTAAAAATTATTATTTGTTCTGCAGTATTCTCTCTTCTTCTCGTCAAGTACAACGGATTTGAAAGAAAAACATATTTCAAGCAGCCTTTAGCTTTTTTTGTGAGATATGGTTCCACTACATTATGGATTCTTTTAAAAGCTGGCAGTGATGATGATGCTTGAAAAAAGAGATGGTTATGGTTTGTGGTAGTGAATGAAATGCTTGGTTAGTTTTGCTGAAGCAAATAGGTAGAACACATAATAGTAATAATAATAATAATAATAACCCCTTCCTATTTACTTCTTGCTTTTGCTTACCTATATTTTATGCATAGAAAAAATGAAAATACGAGATTTATAATAATCATATGCGCGTATATATACGGCGTACAGCAGTCTACGCTATTTTTATGACTGTCTAAATTTTTGTGATTTATTTTATCTCTAAAAAGACTTCCCTTCTTTCTCAGCTTAAAAAAAGAAGTAATGATGATGGGGACGGACGACGAAGTATTCTTGCCAATACTGTATTTTTCTGTTGAATTTCTGAAGCCTTTCTTAAATACTACTCGCTCACACAACGAGGCTAGTAATGAACAGTGGATAGTTTTAAGCAGACTTGTAATCGTTTTCAGTTAATATTTTTTAACAATTCACATTCTTTCCATTTTAACGGCTTCTCTTAACTTACATAATGTTGAAAATGACTAATCTTTATAGTTAACCAAGAACTAAGCATCAAAGCATGGGTACTCAAATTTTTAGTTGGGCATTCTTACGTACATATAAGGAATAAATTTTGATTTTTTGCATCAACACTGTAAGTCCTTCTTAATATTAATACACCCTATATAAAACGTCATGATGACTGTGTACTCTTTTTTATCTAATTTAAAAAAAAAGATTTTCCAAAAATCTTTAGCACATACTACATAACCATTTATATCTCTTTTCTATAATACTACCTAGTATGTATGTTTTACTATAGGTCGATACTTCAACCGAGTCAATACAACATCCATAATATATGTAAATACATGCATACCAAAATATTTTATAGTATGAGACAACTGCACTGTCTGCACTGCAAGCAAATTATCTTTCTTAGATTCTGCAAACTCATTTGACAATTAAATACCTCTTTGGTCGAAGATAAGCCATCTCGATTGCTAAGACCGCATGGGGAGTCTTAAGAAAGGGAATAATACATTGATGCAACCTTTTTGTGCACAAGACACAAAACCCAGATGTGAATACCTACACAAAATGATTGCTTCTTGTGCGTGCCTCTTTGTGTATACTGGTAATATAGGTTTGCTTAACAATGTGCGTGCTTTCTTTAGAGACCTTTTATTCTATGTGTATCCCATAATCACAGGAGAGCATCTTTCTTTTTATGTCAAGTTGTCCTACAATATTGATTGACCTGTCTGATGCTCATTGTTCTAAAAATTCCTCTCGGGATGGGACTAACCGCAAGGTTAGTAGATGAGTACGTGTGTGCAGAAAATACGTGCATACGTTTTATTCAAGTAGTTTACTTTGTCTTTGAAAAACACTTGATTGATTTTTAACCGCGCAGTATGCAAAGCCGAGGATTGAGGCAAAAAAGCAGAATAGAGAAGCGGAAGCATAGATTTAGATGGCGAGCTCAAAAAAGCTGTAAAAAAGAGAGGCTTTACCTTGACGAAGATTTTCTGCAATCCCATAAAGCCCCAAAAGTTCCTTCATCGTATTTTCCGCAAACTCATTCATGGAAGTAGATGCACCAACCAAGGAATGAAGACTGAGAGGCCCACCAGCGGCACCACCGTTTCCCGATAAACTCGCCTCTAGCAATTGTGAGCTCTGATTGTTGGTAAGATGTTGGTGATGAAGATGAAGTGGACTACTACTGCTTCTTTGCGTTGTCGACTGATTGTAGGGGCTCGGACTGCTACTGGAACCGGGACTGTTGGAGCGACCATGGATGAGCATGCTGTTTTTATCGGGCGTTGAAGAGGACAGCGGTTGTGGACCACGCTCGTCGTCATCTTGTTCATTACTACTATTATTGTTGAGATGATTACTACTAGCGCTATTATTGCTACTATTGTTATTACTGCTATGGCGGAGATTATAATGGTGATGGGTACTGCTGCTGCCACAATTGTTGCTACTATTATTGTTACCGCTACTGTTAATATTACTGCTACTGCTTGTGGTGGAGGAATCCCCTCCTGGAGGATTCAAATTATTATCGAGATGATGATGACTTCGACCAAGTCGTAAATCAATTCCCATTGAGCCAGGTAGTCCCATTATGGGCAGCCCGCTGATATTATGAACTGCTGCTGCAGGGTTATTGCCAGCGGCTGCAGCCGCCGCTGCTGCCATTGCAACTTGCTGAGAAAAATAGGAGGACGGATCTGCCATCGGATCTATGTTGTTATTGAAATTGGTCATGAGACTGCGAATTGCAGAGTGAATTGAGGAACTATCTTGCTTTGCTTTCTTCCTATAAGCGTCTTGAATCTACATACATACATAATTTCAATTAGCAAGAGTGTTTCACACCTTGTTCAATTCACACAGGTTTCTTAGGTAAGTATATCTGTACTGTATATATTTATGTATGTCTCGGTGAACTTTATGAAGATGATGACGATAAAAGCTATGATGAAATGGTTTTTAAGTTAAAAATTAAGAACGACTTACCATTTTGAACTTCACTGAGGTCAAGAGGTCCATCACGGTGAGGGAATTGTGCGATTCGCTCTTCATCCTCAGAACCATCTTGGTCAACGTGAGGAAGATGACGATGATGACGATCATTACTACTATTTAGAGCACGATTTGCACTGTCATTCTCATGCAGCCGTGATGGGAACCTTTTATCAACATCTCCACCGTCAGCTTCGTCTGTATCTACATCATCATCGTCTTCTTCGTCATCATGCGCAAATCCGTTTCTCCGTTTTGAAGAAATAATTACAGGGTGCTCACGCTCTTCCGGTTGTTGCGCAGATAATCTTTGGCGAAGTTTCGTACCGACGTTGTGAGAATGGTGCTCACCACTGGCAGCAGCTGCCGCTGCTGCTGCGGCTGCTTCCTCCTCATCTGAACCAGTATATTCGTTTATATTACGGGGCTTAAAGTTTTTCCTTTTGTTCTTTCTTGACGAGGATGATGAGCAACTACTTGACAAGGGGGTGGGAGATGAGGTGTTGTTCGGCTTGTTGTTATTATTTGATGCTGCCAAGCTCAAGTCGCAGCCCATTTCACTAATTAAATTATTATGAAAATTGAGCATTAGAGAAAAGTAGAAACAGTAAATATAGCAATCGTTATCTCACTTAAAGGAAAAAATAAAGGGTGAGAACAACTGTGTCGAATGGCTGGGAAATTCACTTATCAACTCTAATATCTTTGATGATATGTACCACTACCAGCACAACGCTCAAATGTTCTACTATTTCTCTGCTTCGTTGATTCTTGGCTGCTTACTTTCAGTATAAAAAAATGAAAAGAGATTCTTAAAGAATAGTCGGCAGATTTTTTTGTGGAAAATTTACTACTTAAATGAAATGTGCTTCGTCCTCATCTTTCTAGACACGCGTATCTTCACTAACCAAGGACATATAATAATTGACTTGACTGACTGACAGTAAATGCAAACAATATGGTAGCTGGATCAATTGAGACCTTTTTTCACTCAAATGACCATGGTAGAGTAGGAAAGTGAATAGACAAGAACAAAAAAAAGGACAGGTTTTTAGCATACAACTTACCTATTACTACAGCTTGTGTTTTCATCTTCACTGAGGTTAAGATTAGCGTCAGAGTCCATGACGGAGCATTCTATGAAAAATGTTAAGGAAATTCAACATTAACTTTTTTGGTATAGAGCAGACTAGATAAGAAAATTAGTTTTTCACCAACAATTTTCTCATTTTCTTTAGTTTTGGCTCGTATTCACAAAATGAAGTAAAAATGGTTATTATATGTATGCATAAGAGTAAGTAGGTATACAAGCTTTTACGGGGAAACATAAGAATTTCCTACTTCTGAGAAATTCTTTCTCATAAAAACAGTGTCATACCATACCGTGCATGTTCTAATATTCTAGAAAACTGTTTGTTGAATGAATAGTCAAATTTTTTATATTTCATGCGAATTCAGAAATTGGTACGTTTTGCATGAACTAAACAACAACGGGGTTTTGACAAAATTGTCAAAAATATGCATACCTACATACGAACCCTCCTCTATTCCTACCGATACTGTGAAAACGTTCAATTTGTAACAAAATAAGCTTCATGAATTCTTAATAATAAAAACATTTTTATACATAAATAGAGGCAGTTAAAGTTCATTGTCGCTTTATTGCTCAAAATTTTGCTGATTAAGAGTTGTAATAATACAAGCCACGAAATATTAATATTCTATGAAATGACATTTTACAGTGTTCAATGTCATGGCTTGCATAGCTACTATACTATGAGGACTAGCTTTTACCTGAAGTAGGAATATCCTGACCAGCCGTTCTCATGAAATACATTCCAGCAATAGTTGACATTGTTGCACTACTCGCACTTAAACTTTATCAGTGACGTCGGCGTGGCATGTGTATGGTAGCCTCACCGGTTGTTTCAACTTGTCAAAATTTCTGTTTGACTTTACTGCATGTATTGTTCGATGATTTATTTCAAGTTCACCATTTAATAGTTTATACTATTTAGGACGGCGCACTATTATATTCCACACTAGTAACATAATTATCAGTATCAGTTTTCAATGTCACTGTTGTCGCTGTCAGCATTGTCATTTCGTATACAAAATCGACAAGAAAGGGAAAGTGGAGAGAAAGAGAACTAGATCACGCACATACAAATCTATTCAAGCACATTCGTATTTAAGGGTTGATATGCCAGTACCACCAGCAGGTATGGGAAAATTATGCAAATCACTTCCAATAAAGTATTCCCATCTGCCAATAGCCATCATATAATCAAAGGATGAACACAATCACAAGAAAATGGGTAAAGGGGTGAAGGAAGATGCATAATGCACGGTACTTTTGCATTTGTTCCGTTGGTTGACTGTTGGTTGCTGCTGATTTCAGTTCTCATTCATTCACAGCTCAGTTCACCCTGCAAGACAAAAGAAGAATAAAATGATCACATTAGTTTTACTCTTATCTGCATACGACAAGCATTCACATTTTTATTATTTATAACATTTTATTGAAATCAATAAGCTGTCAATGGCTTCTATACATAATTTACATGTTTTTTTTGCCCAGTTGTTTGAAGGATATGAATTGGAAAACGTCAATTTGATAAAAAAAATATTTAGTTTCCTTTCAGTTTCGAAACTGATTTTTTTTCACAAGTCTTGTCATAAATTTAGAGAATTTACGTTCAGATCATGTATCGTATTATGCATACAAAAATAATCAAAATCATACAAATCAACGGTAGATGAATGAATAAACAGAATCATATTTCTATCCATTATGTAAAAAGTGTATGTACACATCACATTTTTCAATTCTATCGATGACTTATACACGTAAAACGTTTTAATGGGCTGTGATGTACTAATGTCTGAACTCTATGCAAAACAGCAGGATTCATGCAAATTAGATATTTAAATTATTGAAAAAAAATATCAAAAGAAGAGAAAAAACAGTCACCAGCAACAGCAGCAGCAATGCCACACCGCACCGCCACCAACATCATCATGCCATAGTATTCAAATAGAATGAATAGTAATGACAAAAGTACTAATAAATGTATTTTTTTCTACTTTGCTTGTGCCATCATCATCATTACAAACAATATTATTATTAGCCTGCAGCGTACAAGACCAAAATTTTGAATGCTGTATACTCTTTTTTAAATTCTTCTTATACACACACCATCAAACATTATGAATATATAAGAATGATGGTGATCGTGATCGTATAATCCTAATGGAATCCATTAATCAATCAGATGCAGCACATGGACTACAAGGGATTCACTCATTCAGAAATACATGTTTAAAATGTTGCCCAAAGTGTAAGTATAATGTCGCCTTGCTCCGTACACCCGTTTGGATTTGCTAATAAAATGACGCTTATTGCACGTTTAAGTGTACGTTGTAACATCGTAGATGAATCTTATTATGCATACAGCATTATTTACTTTACTTTTTGTATTCTAAATACTTTACTGGTATGCACGCATGTGTGCATATGTTTTGTAACTTGTCACAACGTCAACCATAAGTCAAACTACGGTATTTTTCGGAAACGCTAAGCAAAACTTTCATAAATTTTCTTTACAAGTTGCGTTATTGTAATATTTGTGTGAGTTTTTTATGAACAATATTTCTTTACTGTTTATTTATGCAGTTGAGAATCCTATTCTGATTTTATTCAACATTTCAAATAAACTGTGGAAAAAATAATTACCTCCCCAGATATATAATTTTTTCATGAATATCTGATGACCAACCGCGCAGTAACAATACAGCCAAACGTGGAAATTTTAATGAGCTTACATGCACAGGCAAGTAAAAAAAAAGTTTTGACGCGTTGACACAAAACAAGAGAATACAACGGAAAACAAAATGGAAGAAAGGAGGAAACAGAGCTAAAAAATCTTTGGGAATATATGGCAGCATGAAATATATTATAATGGGAATAATAATAATAATAGTAATACCACCGTTCTGAAAAATCAAGTCATACGATGGAAAAAAAACTACTTCAAAGTAAGAAAAAGAAGTTGCCGCGATATTACAAGAAGCAAGCCAGGTTAGTTTTTCATTTTTTTCTGATAAATATTCATGTGAATGAGCATTAGCGAGTATAAAGGGTATTTTAGTATAGTATTTGCTGTTTTTTCCTAATAATGACGATGATCTGTGTGTGTGTGTGTGCTGGCTTAATGTCGAGCGTATGAAGAACGAACAGTGACCTAACTACTACCGCATCTCGAAAAAAACTGGTGTAAAGCTTTGTGAATAATAAGCAATTTACGTTTTTAAAAACTGAAATGAAATACTGGCTCGCTTTTTTCTCTACTTTTTAAGAAAGATCACGTATTCTTTGAGTAGTAGGCAAACAACAAGAGAACAACAAGCCGATCTGCATTTACTGTAGATTACAAGTAAATAGTACTGAATATAATATCACCACTGCATCTAATGTAAAGTTTGTAAAAATATTTAGTGAAGAGAAAAAAGAGTTTTGCTGGCTAAATGGGTTTGGACTTGGAGAACTTTTTAGAGGCAAATGAAAGTAATGTGAACGTGTTTTCTCCTTTTCTGCTGGATACAAAGAGCCGCCGTTGCTTTGCATCTTTTTTCTCTATTGGCATGCTCAACCAGCCAGCACACCATCAGCACATCAGCTTCACTTTTTTTATTCATTCATATTCATAAGCACACAATTACTACAACAGCAGTATGTATAAACGGAGGGGAAACTGGTAAAAAGTCGTAATAAAAATAATGAAAATGAAATAATAGAGTAAAACGGTATTTTTTTGGTTTGTCGGTATTCGTCCTTATGTAGCAGCGCATAGTATTATTTTTTAAACTCTCTGTACACACCACGATGCACTAGATTCATTTTTTATAATCAAAATGATCACTCTTTTGATTTCAACTCTTTTCATGAATATGAATAAAAACTTTGTACACTTGGTACACAAATAGCCAGCACATATACACATTTGAATATGCACCACAATATAGGGTTAATATATATTTTAATGATGACGAGACAACGAAAAAGAGAAAAGCTGGTTTTAGAATTTTTCATTCAAAGTCCCTTTCCTTGCAAAGGTAACGGTGAACACTAAAATATGCATGTTGATATTATTCATTACTCATAACCTCATCTGCATACGGGATTACTCGGTAGAATCGGTGCTTTTTATCTTTTCATGTGGGCAAAAATACGTACATGTGCACGTCTCCTGCTTATCATTATCATTGTATTTATTTATCTTCCATTTTTGGTTGCTTTTGTTCATTTTATTGTATTTCCTAAAAATTCCAATTAATCATCTACTATTCAAAAAACAGACAACAAAGCCACATTTCACTGCAACAATAATGATCTAAAACGTGAACACATTTTCCTAACGGAAGGAACCTCTGAATTTCGGTAAATTATTGGATTTTTTAACATTTTCTCTTATTTTCCAATGTCTTAACTTTAACGTTTTATTTACCTGTTTAAGTGAAAGCACTACATTATTGTTTCACAGATGCTGCAAGCAACATCAAAATTTACACTGGTTTTACACCATTTTTTTTACAAAAGTAACAAAGCCAGCTTCATGGTTTTTTGGATGCAACTGAGTTTTTACTATTTCAGCTCTCCGTGGCATTTTTAAACCGTATTCGCTCGCACTTACACTAAAATAAAATTTCATTCTTGCTTTGTTATATATACCAAGAATTCGGTGTTTCCCCCCACCATCCCCAGACACGCGTTTCTTCATTCATTTTATCAAAGCCACAAAACAACAGGATCACGTTATAGTTAATTTATTCATACAGATAGCAGACGACGATGATAAGTTCAAAAATAAAAAGGGTTGTAAAAACTATTATCATTCATCAACATCACTTTATCCGAATAAAAGTCTTGAGCAATAGTACAGAGCTTGAGTATGGTACATTTTATTCGGACTCGGACGGAATATGATATGCACACGACGGCAATAATGATGATGATAATTCATATTGTTCCACTTCACATACACGAAACATAATGTTCTGTACATGTATTTAATATGCATGCGTAATAAAATGAGTACATACATCACAGAAACCTATACCAACATTGTTGTCATCTTTCTCATTATAATCGTCATCATGAGAATCACTAGCAGGAAAGCCCTTCTTAATGCATCCTTCCTCCTTTTTTTCTGCTCCAATCCACTCAATTTTTTTTCAACGCAGAAAAGGAAAAGTGGGATTTCAAGAGTTTTCCAGAGTTTGAGTTTATAAAAAAAGTTATTAAGAGTGATATAAAAATTACAACGAGAGGAGAATTGAGATCAAACGAGGCATGTGCACGTATTAAAGGGATGCGCGCATTCATAAATGTAAGTACGCTCACTTTGTTGTATAACATACTATAAAACTTCAACGAATTTGATTGAGACCGATGTAAAACCGAATATTTATTGAACTGTCAAACAGCAGTAGTAGTATCCACTACACAACGAAAAATGCATAGTTTTCTTTGAAGTAACCCTGGACAGGGAATAATTTAGAGATCTTTAATGTAGGAATCGCGGTGAATCATAAATGTAGAGGATAATGAAAACAGAAAATAATGAAAATAATTTCAAACAAAAACTTCAACTTTCCAAACATTATTGCGTCCCGAAAGGAACAAAGTCCAAGAGCTAGTAGCTCTTACTTTTTTTCTCTTTGCAGCAACTCTTTCACTCTTGTGGTACCCAAGATCAAAACTTTAGATTGATTATGCTCACATTAACCCAGTTCTGCTGCCGCACCGTTTTACATCTTGCATCACCACCACCACCACCACTACTTAGTATTACTGTTGTGATCCAAGCAAGAAGCAAGCAAAACACGTACATGAATGAGCGAAACAGAGGAATACACACGTAAGATTACGTTACTACTCAAATAAACTAAATGACTATGATCACTGCTGCAGTGCGGTGCGTACGAAGATGTTGCTGCTTCCACAGCAGTTTTCCAAGTGAACTCAGCACAACTTACGTTTAAGGGATTTTCCCTTTTCCAAACATTAGCACATCATCATCATTGCCACTACCACGACGACTACTACTACTGATGCTAACATCGCCGCCACCACCACCACCACCACTTTTTTACTACGGCGAGTGAGAGAATTGAAGAGACAGCTCGTAGACCAAGGGTGCGTAGTTGCTGTATAGCGGTACCCTTTTCAGTCCAAAATATCACATACGTGGTTAAAAAGAAAAAGGATGATACGTTCATTTTACACAACGCGGAGATAATGATGAGGCAAGGAAAGAGTAGTGGTAAAAAAGTAACTTCTTTCAGCAGACTTTCATGCATGTAACTTGCTCAGTGGATGTTAATAATAATAATACGATATTATGTAGTGTGTGTGTAGCCTGACTGCTCATTGTAATATTGAATTGACCATCTATCCATGCTCCAGCTCTAGTCTGGGCTAGTTTACTGAGGAGATGCAGGTTTAAGAACATTTTTATCTCTGTTATTATGTCTACTACTGCCGTGTTATCAAATATTATGCATCCTTTTATTCAGTTCAAGTATATCGGTCACTACGCTTATTATGCAATGCATCCGTAAGATCATCATCATCACCATTTTTCATAATAATAATAAGCAATTGTAAATTCATAATAATAATAATAACTTCACTTTAAAAAATAGGAAAAGATCAGAAGCAGCCGCTTTTCCGTCTTTTTCTGCACCAAGGCTCATTTATTTTTCAGATTTTTTTTTTATTAAATTTAGTTTTTGGATAGATGGAGGCAAATTAGTTGAGAGCATTATTTGTGGACATGTAATCATAATATATGTTCAAAATGTTAGTTGATTAATTAATTTCAAATTCTGACTAACAAATTTAAAAGGGGAAAAGCTTGGAGAAAAGGGTTTTAGTTTTTTCTTTCGCTTTGTGATTAAGGTCTTTGCCTTTGTTTCATGTAAAAACTGATGCATTTTTTCAATAGGTTTTATAGTTATTACCACAATTCCCAGTATACCGATTAAAAAATCTCCAGACGCTTATCTACGGTGATAGAAATCCGTATAGTTATATGAAACGATCGTGTCAAGTGGATACATTACACCCCGCAATGCTACTTTTTTGTCCATTACGACATTTATTTTTTATATATATCAGTAATGAGCCGCATGCACATATAAGAGTGAGTTCCTTTTCATATAAAGTTGCAACCAACCCCTGATTTTAATTTTCCAAGAATATTTTGATTGAATTTCGCAATAACAATAATCAAAAATCATGGTAGAATCACACGCAAATTGTTGATTCAGTCAGGAAAATGCTCCCTTGAGGCATGCTTTTAAAATACATGGGAAATGGTAAACTGGCTAGCCTTTACTTCAAAACTCTGCACAATTTGCTGGCTAGTAGTTGATATGAACATTGTTTTTTCTGTCCTTTTGTTTCGCGTACAAATTTTGTTGACTTGGACAGAGCGTCAGTAAATAGGAGCAGGAGCAAGTACACACAAAAGTTTTCTCATGACAAGCAGCAATCAGCATGAGTCTGATGTGCTGTTGGCTGTTTTTCTGTGCTCTGCTCTGGTTGTTCTAAATGAGCTTTGGAAAAAATGTCTATGTACATTTGCTGGTGTGCCGAGTGTGTGTGTGTGTATTGCTTACAGGCACACAAAGACACGTACTTTTATGGTTATTTGCCCCTCTCAAAAGAAAAAATGACAGGCAGGCCTATTAATATAGACAATTTATGACACACAAAAGTGAATTTCATTTTTGTTTCAGCAAAAATCAAAAAGCAAACTTTACAATGTGAAATGTGAATGCTTAACAAAATGTATGAACAAGCTGCAGAAAAAAAATCTCGCCATGTAACATTCAGGACACAGGAATAAAATAAAACTTACAACGACATGTTGTTTGCCAAAAATAATCTGCATTATTTTTTTTCTGTTTCTCCTTCTTTAGTAGACGTGATCCTTGAAGGCACGTACTTTTGCTCTGGTGGACGTATTTAAATTATATTGTGAAAATGTACACCATGTATCCGTCATAACTCAGAAAACGACAAATTTAGAGCCTTTGCGTTTCTGCATGCAAAAAAGTAAAATGAGACGTAATGCATTCTTAGAAAAGATTATACATACTGCAGGGAGGGATTACCATCACAAGTAGGCACAAAGAGTCGATTATTGTTATTATGATTATTTTATATCCTTCAAATAAAATAATAATAATAACTTGCTCACACTCCTCAACATTGTCCTTTATCACGTCTACTACAATAGTGCACCAACATGGCTTATACTTTACTATACAGCATTTCTATACATCCATTTTATATACTTACTTACGCTTTTCCTTATTCCACACTAATTTTACTTTTTTAGGAGGAAAAAAGGTACATACACGAAGAATGCGTTCATATATAGAAAGAAAAACCTGAAATGAGTGAGGATCGCGTGGCAATAAATATTGACGAGAGTTGACTTTTGACCAGCAATACTATAACTAACCTGTTGTTAGTGACGAGGTGTGAATTTTAATCCCTCCTCGTCGTCTCCCTAGTGGTGGCAGAAGAACAGCAAAAAATGTATACACTTGTGTGATGCTAACTGAATGTATTAAAAAAATAAAGAAACATAATATAATATCGCTATACTCCACACATAGGTATATGAATGAGCCAGTAGTCGCTAGTGATAGGAAATTTCATGGTGGTAATGTAGGTAAGGACACGGTAGGTATGAACGTTATATAAAGAAGGAAATTATGCTGGGAGTAATTTAGCTACACAAAAACATACAAAAATATGAATTAAAATTTTGATCAGTTACGAGCAGTGTGCTGTTACAAATGGCAATAACGCCAAATGTGCTATTGAACCAGTGAAATCGCTAGTAGTAATCATGCTTTGCTCCGAATCTCTGCTTGGAGATGCCATCTTCTTGAATCATTGCATGCAACAATTTAACCATATGTTAGCAAACTTGGCAAAAAATGATGGCAGTAATAATAATAATAATTGCAATCGTAATATGCAAAAATAATAATCCTTGTTCAAATAAACAGAAGCTCATAATATGAAGTTTCATTAAGGTTATTAAAGTTAATACAATAAATGGGCGGGCAGATATTGGGTATAATGTGCGTAGGTACCTAACTAGCAGAAACATGTAGCAGTTTACAGAAATGTGCCTTGAACTAAACGCTAACATGCTTGATCATATCTTGAAGACAAAATGTACGTATTTTGTACCTATCCAAACCCATACAACCAGAGTCCAGCCAGACAGACATGTAAAAATATTATGCTTACTTTGGCCTGGTGAGCTGGTGATTGGAATGATAAACGAGCGGAAAACATGTTATTTTTTCCCTTCTGTTCTTTGCAGATAACCACAATAAATGAAGTCTAATGAAAACGTTACGACAAAAAAAAGAACATTGAGAAAAATGGAATGGAATTTGATGCAAAAACGTCAAATCAGATCATACAAGAATTTAAAAAGTTTAGTCACCAGCAAAGCAGCATGAAAATATAGGAAAAAACCCTGTTCGGTATGTGTGATTGGATTTGCAGCAAAAAAATCCTGCTGTGTTACAAAACCTATGCATTTTTACAAGTACAAAGAATCCATCCAGATTCAAGATCAAACCTTGCGATCAAAATGTAAACTAAAAAAGAAAAGTGGTTAATATATTATTGTACTGGTTTTTCTTATGAGACAGCAGAAAAAAATCAAGATTTCATGCAAAATATTTTTTTATTTTGCAAAGAAAGTTGCGCTTTCTTACTTTGCTTTGATTTTTTACATTGATTTCAGCATTTATCATTATTAGGAAATAACATATTATGCTCAAAAACATTTTGCGGTTAGTAAATCAGCACATTAAAATTGTTAAAATCAGAAAATAATCACGTTTATAATTTTATTTAAACGTCAAAACCAGATATCAATATTATGAAAAGAAATGATTTAAAGCATAATTTAAGTATGAATATGCAATCACTAGTATTATCTGTATTCATGTTATGTGGATTACGCTACGCTTCATCTCATCTTCCAACGTATCACTTGATGTGATGAAGCTGTCATCAGCATGCTCTTCCCGTGCAAGCACATTTTATGCGACATGCCGAAAAGACATTTATCTACACATGTAGCTTGTCTTGGTTGAAAATATGGTACTGGAAAACGAGGAAACTTGCATGTAAGGTGAGTAACAACTCCATTTTGAGTAAGAATAATTACGTGTAAAACTTTAAAAATGAGCGTTATTGCCACTTAATGATGTTCATTTGCTCATCCTCTCAAAGCAGTTTTTTGCGATAAAATATAAATCTTTTCATTTTAAATTGATATAAACTTACGGCATGTTGAAGTCACCAGGATAAAACTATATGGTACATGGTATATGAATGTATACAGCAAGATACATAAATTGTATGGTAACTTTGTTCACTTTTTCTTTTCTGACAGTAAAGTGGTTATATAATACTTTGTTCTTTGTGTAGTAGATACATAATATATGTGTAACGTGATGACTGACAGCTCAAGATAAGAAGGTTAAACGTTCAAAAACACACTCGCATTTTCCTTTTACTTGGCAGTGCGCTCATGTAAATGGCAAGAAAAAAAGAGGAAAAATGTGAAACAAATAATTTTTGTGTAATATTTAAAAATAATTTTTATATACTTCTCCCAGAATAATAATGCCAGGACGCCGGCTTGTTCGTCAAATTCTTCGTAGAACAACTTATTTCTTCTTCTTTGAAATGAAGAATTGCAGATAAAATGGATGTGATATATGTCTTTTTTTGTGTCCTCCTGTGAAAAACTGAGATGATGGACGTTGTCTGTCTTCTTCTTCTTTAGCTATGTATGTGCAAAGGAATGATGAGTTGAAAATAATAAAGACTTTTGTTTACAGAGTAATAATAGAATTTTAAGCGTAAAAGTACAAACTGAGCATTGTGGCAATGGTAAAAGGGAGAAAAATAAAGTAGAATTTTTATCTTTTATATTCCTTACAAGTTTATTTGGCAGCTGAAAAAGAATATGATTAAAAAACATGCGTTTACCGGATGTGGAATTTTTTAAGAGATATATGTTATTGTGTACTTCTTAAAATAAAGTCTAAAGAGAAAAAGATACTTGAATGCACACGCCGTGGTGTTATTAGCGAGTAAACATTTTATTTTTCATGAAACCTGAAAAATGCCAATGTTTCACAAGTAAGTAACAAATGTGTAAATACCAAATACCTCAATGCAACTTTTGTGCTATTTGCGCTGTAAAAATTGCAAAATACCTCTCTCCTGCTTGCCTTTGCAGTTTACCCTCGTCTACCACAGCCACAACCGAAGAGTCGTTTTTGAGTCAAAACCTGATAGCTGTATTATCTTGTGCTGAAGCACACGATAAGCTCTCGTGTGGAGTTGTTCCACCCGTATTTTATAGTTAGGTTTGTCCCGTCAATTTTCATTTATGCGTTTTCTTCGCAGCAAGACTCTTTTCGTCAGTGTGAAACGTTCAGTTTACAGACAGACAAGTTTTTAGTTTCAATACAGACTGAAAATAACTTAGAACTCGCTTGTCTGTCATTGATTAATTACCCTTTATGCCTATATACCACTTTGTATATCCTGCATGTGCTTTTTCCATTATTTTTGAGCATTTCTGTCGTTATAAGCATTTGCCGATGTGTAAGAGCAATTTCAACACAAACATTGACTTGACAGTACAGCTTGAACTCTCCAAAATTTTGCTTACCATTCCTATGCCACATAACAAACAAACAACGGAAATTCTTTTTAAAATCGTTAAAAAATTGACAAAGTAAAAAAGCAAAGAATGAAATGTATCTTTACTGAACAGAAACGAATTTTATTCAAAGCAAGTTATTTTAAAGAGGATTTTCACCGGAAATTGCATTTCAGAAACGAAATCTTCCCATTTTAAGATTGTAAAGATCCAAGTTTGTACAATATTACTTACGTTAGAATTTTAATGTTAAGTTGCTCTGTTTTCCCTCAAGAAAGCTTTCTCAAATATGGTATGAAAAAGGTGAAAACTTCAACAGCCATTTCACACTTGCTTGCTTTTGCCTTGTACCAGTTCACCAATTTTTATTATCGTTTCCCTCATCACATCACATCTTGTTGGATCGCATGCACACAATCCTATTGTATCATGCACGCACTTAAACAAAGGCTACAAAATACAGTAGGTAGGTAAGCCTCAAATCATAAAACACACAAACAAACAAAACTCAACTAGACAAGCCACACACGTATATGTACACACATTAGTCCTATTATCTGTTCTGCTTCACACTTGGCATCCTCTAAAAACCTCCTCCTGTGCACTCCAACCATACTTAGGTATATATTTTCCCCAAAAAACAATATGGGCTTAACTCATCACACCAACACCACCACCACCATCATCATCATCATAAGCAAGTCATTTACGAGAAAATGGTGTAAAAACCATTCTTTTCAAAGGAAAAAAGCACCGCTTCCCATCACCTCGCTTTTTTACGATACTTTCTTTTTATTGTTGTCTATTCCTACACTGAATATTCAACTTACTTAAGTAGGTATATAAAATCTTATTCGCCAGCTCACTTGGTGCTTCTTTCTGAACAATATCGCATGTGGCAACTTTTAACAACAACCATATCACCACCACCACCACCAACGCTATTTACTGCAAGACCATGAAATCAAGTAGCAAATTGAAAGAGTGAATGTTTAATGTGGTTTGTGTTAGTTACTTTTCAAAACGAGCAAAAAATCCTTCGCTTTTCCTCCCATATCAACATTTCTCCTAATTTAGAAACGACTCTTCCTTCAAGAATAAGGAGTTTTTAACAAGAAAAAGACTGTAAAATAGAGAGAAAAAAACACTTTTTTGAGAGGATGAGCATTATTATCTTCTTTAAACTCAAAATACTCTTTTTCTTCTCTTATTTTACGAGAAGTGAAGAGATACTACCATTTTGACTCACACAACGAAATCGAGTAAACACACAATGCGGCTGCCTTTTTTTTATTGCCATTATGTATTCATGTCGTACACATCGCGAACATGCGGTTTTACATGCGTGTATATTACCTTTAGGGGATGGATGACTTTTTTACGTGCTTTTTTGTTCGGAATGTTATTACAACTACTTACTAGGACTACAATGATGATGATTATTATGAATTGTTATGACTAAATTACATACATGCCCATGTGGCCGTCCTCATCATAAAACAGACAAGAAAAGGAAGAATAGAGATGAGTACGTACGAGAAAGAAACTCCATAAATTTTTAGCAAAAATTGTAAAGTAATGTGATTTAATTTATCGTAGTAACTCTGGGCCATTGTTAGAAAAGGCAGGCTGAAGAAATGGCGAAAATAACGAGATGTTTTATTTCTGAAATGATACACCATTATTATTATTATTATTAGTATGATAGCATGATGTACACTTCGTCAAGATGAATTATTATTGTAATTGTTAATGCACTTGTACATTCTATATATAACCAGTCCACACACACGTAAAATATGTATCCAAATCATGCGTACGTATGGGAATGCTTTTGTGTCATCATCATGATTATTTTAAGAATTTCCTTTTTAGAATACCGCTCATATTTACGTAATGAGAAAAAGCGTATATTTTTGGAAGAATGTTCATATGTGAGCCTTATACTGCGCAGAAAATTCACAAAAAAAATCGTTACTCCATCAAATACTCGTGAATTGCTATCATTTTATCAACATCTTCAAGCATTGGGATTGACATATGTATGAAGCCGCCACAACTTCTGCTACTTTTGCTCATACATTTTTTATACATGCTCATTTATTTGTTCATATGTATTAGCATTTGCGTCAAGTGGTCATAAAGGATAATGGTCTAAGTATGCAATATATTATGTAAATGAATGACACCAATATACGTACTGAAGCAATACTCATGCTCAAAGAGGCAGTTTGTGCATGCATTATTTGTAGATTGTATGTCTGCATTATTTTTTCTTTAAAATTGGTAAAAAGATGACGATAAAAGCATCCAGGGAGCTCATCATCACCGCCATTGTCAACATCATTCTCTCTCATCATGATTATCCCAATCGCCAGGGATCCACCGGCAAGCAGCATAGAATAATTTTTTTCTGCGCTGTTGTACCATTCATCTGGACTCTGGATGGCGGTGGTAGCAGAAAGGGATAAGACGCTGCCTGCTTTTGTTTGCGGATGATGAGTACAAGCCGACAGAAGAAACGACACTCAAAACGTGTATCACCATTCCATATGGACAACCAATAGCCGTCCTTCCATACATGGATTTTTATGCCTTCTTTAACACAATTCATTACTAGCTTTGCTTTTCTTTTCAACCAAAATGAGTACTGAATACAGATTTTTCTGATGGCGACTCATATTCAAAAGAGCACAATCAAAATTTAGAACATCAAGCGATGTATACTACAAGATAAGGCATATTAAGACTGATCACTACAATAAAATGACAGGAGCATGATAACGTGCACAATTCAAAACAAATAGGTAGTTAATGTTTCATTCGGTAATAAAAACACAAACGACAAAAATAAAAAATTCAAAATAAAGCAAAGCAAATCACAAAACTCGATTTTTGTTTAAAATACGAGTTTTTTCGGAAAGGATTATTTTTCATTACGTGAGACATACTGAAACTCTTTCTTTCGAAACCACTTAAAGAAAACAACAAAAAGATCATTTAAATGTGTGAATATTAGTTTTGAATAACTTTATTGCACCGTATGATCGTAATCGATCCCCCAGAATGCAATCAGTAGGTTTATCAAAGGAGCACGTACTTATTTATATGCGCATTAATGTATAATGAAATGCATTATTCCTGTATTGTTTGCATTCACGACTTAAAGTGCATCCTACAAGCGAATTTCTTCAAATCTGGTTTTCTTCAAACTAGGTTTTTTCGAATGAAACATGCAGGCAGGCAGTCAAGCATGTAGAATTGCTAAATACCTATGGACTCATAGAAAGTAGCAGTAGGGGCTAAAAACATCATTTTACTTGTTATAATTTTCTCGTTGAATTAAGTTAAGTGATAATAATGTGGCTTGATGCTTTTCTACTGTTTTCGCATTCTTGCATCCGTGTAGATTAGCATTTTATAGTGATAAATATGCATAGTATGTGTGTAAAAGTGTATTTAGTGCGTACTGCATACTTACCGATAATAACAGTAATGAGCACACTAGCATGCTATAATAGTAGCACAAAATTGCATGGTACGGGTTTTTGTAAGTTGTACTAATAAGTAAGGCATCAACTCGAGAAAAGGCGAAAATTGCTTACAACAAGTATACCTCATCATATCATTATCATCTTGACATGTATGGCAAAGGTGAGCTGGAGTACGATATTACAGTCGTTGAGAGTTCGTCCGCAATCAAAAATGTTACTTAATAATACGGTCCCTCTTCCCTCACCACCACCAGCACAGTCATCGTTGATGCTACTATGCAAATAATTTAATTGTAATTATAGTTCTTACGAGGATAAAAAAAACTGAGATACCAGTCAGCAAACAAACAAACCGTGCTATTTCCCTTGTGCACGTAGAAGGATGCACTTTTTCCTTTTTATACAAATCCAGTAACACATTAAGCACCCGCAAAGGAAACTGGTGATCTCTTATCGCATTTTTTTATTTTATTTATTTTTTATATTTTTATTCTCTTTTTGCTGTAATATCTCGAGTTGTTAGAGTATACATACCTACATATAATATGTATGTATAGTGTGTATATACGTATATAATATGTGTAATTGAGCATTTTTTGTTATCCAATCCAAAAAAATGTAATTTTTCTAGCTGCGGTTTTCTGGTTTTCTCAAGAAAAATGTGTGGAGAAAAAAACTTGGAGTGGGATACGGAGAGTGCAGAGCTGCAATATTTATCATTGTAATAAATTCAGTCGGCACTTCATGTGGATGCACATGCCACCACACACCACATGGATCTTTCCCATTTGTGTTGGTGATGATGATGATCGTGGTGATAGTGCATCCTTCACAATGATGGTGATGATGATGATGATCCCAACACAGTAGTCTGTAGTAGAATAAAATAGTATGTGTGTTTGTTTGTTTACTCTCGTCCTATTATAATGATGTGTGCATTTATTGCCTCATTGTAGCTTCGTATACCTACGCAAAAATGTAACTTTGTGAAAAAGTGCTCGCTTCTTGGACCCAAGGATATAAAAGTGGTGTGTGCAAGCAAACAAATCCACCATGATATTATAATAAGCCATATAGGGCAATTTACGTATGATGCTTGTTAACCAGCTTGGAAAAATTCTGACAATGTTGGAACTTGAGTGAATTCACAAATTACTTGAACGTTTTTTTTTTTTTTTTTGGTTTCACTTGTTACAGCTTCTGTCTACGTATCTTTGGATTTTCATGGCATCAGGGATTTACATAAGCACAATTTTTTATCTGTTAGCAAACCAAGTAAAACACTTGCTCCCGTTCATGTTTAATAATGTCTGTGATCGTGTAATTTATAGAAACATACATTTTATTGTAGATTCTTGGGATGGATCCGATGAGATAGGTTTAAGCAAAGTGATATTGAAGTGCTGTAGTAGTGGTAAGAGAAGAGACGAATGAGTAGATAGATGAAGAGAAGTGCCTTTTCCACATTAGGAATGATTAGGAAGTTATAATAATTTCCTTTTTAAGGACAAAGCCAAATACTGAAAAAGAGCTCAGAAAAAAATCAAGCGTTTTGCTGAATGATGGCATGTTACATACTACTACAGCTTAAATTTGTTGAATTTGGGATGTTGTTGAGGGGAAACTAAACCAAGCTTTTTTTACAAATGCTTGTGTTATACAACATTTTATGTTCAAATGGGGCGGATGATGCAGA